>JAMPIV010009591.1:600000-765000 GCA_024509875.1 Oreohelix idahoensis
CTGATTCAATTTGCGATAATCAACGCAAATTCGTATGTTCTTATCCTTCTTCCGGACAATAACCATGGAAGAAGAATATGGTGAAGTCGATGGTTCAATTATATTTAATTGAATCATTTCATCCAATTCCTTTTCCACTTGCGACTGAAAGTGTATAGGAATAGGATACGGCCTAACCCTAATTGGATTATTGTCGGTAAGAATTATGTCATGTTCTATGACATCTGTGTGTCCAGGAATGTCAGTGAGAACATCCTGAAATGTTTGTAACATCGACGAGACTTGTCGATGTTCGTCACCAGAAAGATTAGGAGAAACAGAAACGTTTTTCCAAGATTCCGTAGAAGGTAATGGAACCACTGGAAGGGGAAGGTTGACATCAGAGAAGGTAGCTTCCTCATCCTGAATGACAGACAGGGATGAATAATGACCGTGAGGTGCAGGAGCATCATCCGTTGCCTGGAAAATAGGCAGCAAATAGTCCGGACGTTCGTGAAATTCCGAAAGCATGTTTATGTGGAAAGTTTTATGCTTTCCATCAATATCGACCACATAGTCAACATCGGAAATCCGAGAGACTATTGCATACGGACCTTTCCATGCAATAAGAAGTCTATTTTCCCTACTGGGGAGTAGGACGAATGCTTTGTCACCTGGACAAAGTTGTCGTAGACATCTATTCTTGTTAGCAAACTGCCTTGCCTTCTCTTTAGCAATTTCTGATGAAGCAGTTGCTAGCTTACATGCCTCACTGATCTTTTGTCTAAGAGCAATGACATACTCATATGAGGATTGAGTTTCATCGCTAATATCATCGGCAGTGATGAGATCGTGTAATAAAGACATAGGGCCGCGTGGACGCGCGCCAAAGACAAGTTCGAAGGGAGAAAATCCTGTGTGTTCATTAGGGACTTCTCTATAGGCAAAGAGAGCCGCGGGTAAAACCCTGTCCCAATCTTGAGGATGATCTTCAGTTATCTTACCAAGCAAAGTCTTGAGCGTTCTATTCAGACGCTCAACTAACCCATTAGACATAGGATGGTAGATACTACTGAGAGATCGTTCAATATGTAAGGTAGACATTACCTGTCGGACATAGTGTCAGATATGAGTTGAGTGCCATGGTCTGACAATATTTCTCTGGGGAACCCCAAGCGAGAAAATATCAACCAAAGAGCATCTGCGATATCTGTAGTAGATATGCTCTTAAGAGGAATAGCCTCTGGCCAACGTGTGCACATATCGACACATGTAAGGATAAACTGATGTCCTCTGGCCGACTTGACCTTAAAAGGGCAAATATATATCTATGGCCATTTTCTGAAACGGCCGAATAGGAATGTCAGCAGCCTGGATAGGCGCAGCATGTCGTGGTCCTCTAGATTTGACCTCCTGACATACCTTGCATGATCGGCAGTAAATACGAATGTCCTTATTGACAAAAGGCCAAAAGAAAGCCGCAAGGACTCTCGACTTCGTACGGGCAAAACCCATATGTCCAGCACATTGCGAGTCATGAGCATGTTGTAATATTTGGACTCTCATGATCTTGGGAACAAGAATTTGCGAATGTGCCGACGTAGTCGAATCTTGTACCATACGTACAAGTACGCCGTTTCTCATTGCAATCCAAGATTTTCTATTTGTATCCTGATTCGGATCACCTTTCTTCGCAAGAACGAAGAATTTTTTTAAAGAAGGATCCTCTTCTTGCAATTTTATGAAAGAGTCACGAGTGATTACTAAGTGACTATCTTGGCTATCAACTTCATTATCACTATTCAGTGAAGTTTCGGGTGTTTGTAGAGCTTGTGCTCTTGTAACTACTGCATTTGTAGCTTGCATGTTATTATCTTCCCAAGCAGCAATCTGCTGTGGGGTACACTCCCTAAAACCGTGAATACGACCAATAATAAGGTCCGCAATAGGATTAGGTAAGAGACAAGCATGCACATCTCCAGTAAAGAAAGGAGTGGCAATGCGAATTACAGCAGTAGGATATTTTTCTAGAGTGCCGCCAAATGTGACACATTTAATAACCCTTCCTGTAGCACAAGATGGATCTACAAGCGATTGTCTAACACCAATAGTGGTGCATCCGGAATCGAAAAGTAGTGAGACCGGAGTATCATTAACAAGACCCTTATGTAGAATTAAAGAACCCCTCCCGTCATGCGCAACAGCAGCAGGAAGAGCGGGAAGTGGGTGACCACAACTCAAAGTAGTTATGGTACCCGGTTCGAATAAAGTACTGCATTGGGGGCATTTGTTTTCTCTTTCAAAGTCAAAAGCAGAACTAGTGACAGCGTCAAAGTTTTTACTATCAACAACATGATTACAGGCTCCCTCAGTTTCCTGTTGTACAGCATTAGCCTGCTGATATCTCTTTTTTTTGTGTTGAGATCTACCCCGACTATTATTACCTCTGAAGTTATCAGAGTTATTATTATCTCTGCAGTTATTATTGTCTCTATTGTAATTGTTATACTGGTTCGAATTCCAGTTTCCACGATTACTATCATGTTCACATTGATGCGAACATCTATTTGTTTGGTTCTGAGGTCTTCGGCAGGAATAACCTCTATTACCATATCCTCTTTTGAAATGCTTATAATTATTAGGGTGATAGTAACGACCACTATCAGGTTGTCTCCAATTCTTCGAAGAAGAATCACCATGAAATTGGTTTCCATGATTTTGACAGAAATTACCGCTGCCCTTTCTATCAAAATTTTGTTGGGATCTACGAGCAAAGTTTTGACCATACGGAGCTGCCGAAGCAACTGGTAAACCTTCTTTCACCTTAGAGTTACCCATGGTTATGTGTGGGTGCGCAGTTACGTATTGGCAACAGAAATCTTCCATTTCTTTTATTGTTTTAGGTTTACGTTCATGAAGGAAAGCAAGGAAAGACTCATTGACAGACGACATGACTTTGTCTCTAAGTATTAAGTCCATAAGTCCTTCATAAGTTTTTTCCGTCTTAGATAGTTCAACCCATCGTGAGAAAGTAATGCGTATTCTTGCAATAAACTCGGAGAATTCAACTCCATTTTCAGGTAACATGTTTTTAAATTGTAGACGATAGCCGTCTTCGTTAAGCTGATATTTCTTTAACAAAGCGGCCCTGACAACCTCATAATTGTTCTTGTCAGGTTCATCCACCATATTTAATATACTTAGAGCTTTACCTGTCAGTATCCCTGATAACTGATAAACATATTTTGCTTTGTCTATGTTATGAGCTGTACATGCTTGTTCAAATCTGTCCAGATAGAACATTATGTCATCACTGGAAGGACTAAATGTTGGTAACTTAATCTTAAAAGTATCATTATTAGCCTTCCCAGAAGATGAACCCTTGTTTGAATCATTACCATTACTCATGCTCGTCAATTTCAATTTCTCCAACTCTAAAGCTAAGAGTTTTTCTTCATGTTCCATTTTTGCTTTCCTCTCATCAGACTCTCTTTGTAACTTCCTTTCTTCAGCTTGAGCCTGCATTTGAAGTCTTTCATTTTCAGCTTCTTTTTCAAGTCTTTTATTTTCAGCTTCTTTTTCAAGTCTTTTATTTTCAGCTTCTTTTTCAAGTCTTTTATTCTCAGCTTCTTTTTCAAGTCTTTTATTCTCAGCCTCTAGCTGTAGCTTTCTTTCCTCAGCTTCTGATTCCCTTTTTTGTTTTTCCATTTCCATTTGGAATCTCTTTTCATCCACCTGCATCTGCAGTTTCTTT
This sequence comes from Oreohelix idahoensis, assembly GCA_024509875.1. Taxonomy (NCBI): domain Eukaryota; kingdom Metazoa; phylum Mollusca; class Gastropoda; order Stylommatophora; family Oreohelicidae; genus Oreohelix; species Oreohelix idahoensis. The sequence continues at coordinate 603,734 of JAMPIV010009591.1, forward strand.
TGTTCAGCTTCCATATGCAGTTTCTTTTGTTCAGCTTCCATTGCTTTATCATATCGAGCAGTTGCAAATTCTTCTAACTTATCACCAGTCTTCCCAAGCAATTTACCCTGCTCAATAAAGTGCTCAAATGTAGACATGTTGTCTAACATATGAGTCCAAAACCTGAAATAATTAACTAATTTATTTCAAACCTAAGTGTAACAAGTCTTAATTAAGCACTTGTATATTCACATCACATTATATTATCCCAGTCTCTGTGGGAAACAAGTCTCCAATCAAAGAACTTGTATATGAAATATCAGCACTCAAATCTTGATCATAAGTGCACTTCTCATTCAATAGTGCACGACACTATTCATCATTCATTTATCATCAGTATAGTAGTAACAGTGCATTAGCATAGCCCATTAACTAATTACTATAACTGTAAACAATGACTATGTAAACACATGCAGAATGTAAACATTGAAAATGTAAACAATACAAACAATGTAAACAATAACAATGTAAACAATAACAAAGATCAGCAACAATACAAAAACTTTCGCAGAAATCAACTAAAAATAAAGCAGAAATTAATGAAATATCACAAAAAAATGTGACGATATCTGCGATAGAATTAAACAAAATACATGACACCACAGTGTATAAACAAAAATGTTGTATGAAACTAAATTATAGACAAGAGTAGGCTAACAAATACAAACAAATCACAACAAAACTAAAGAATGTGAAATAATAACGAAAACAATATTAAAACATGTCATCACAGCTAACATAAATAGCAACAGAAGTCGCTTAGCAAATTCCAGTATCGGAAATTTGCAAACCCTACAGAAAACGCTCACAATAGACGACCTCTATGACGTGGCATAATCTAACGGAGACACCACCCAACCGAGAACCCGCTGAAATATAAACATATAAATATACAAATAACATATAGACATATAACATATAGAATGAGATGATACACAGAAGACTCAGCAGAAGTATAAGGGCACAGTTTACATACAAACAGGCCACTTAACTTAAAGGCTTCCAATCGTAGAACAGCAGAAAAACGGATGTCAATCAACGTCCTAAAGAGCGAAGCTCCAACGATGATGGCACATCTGAACTGCATCCACTGCTAACACGATGGTACAAGAGCTTCTGAAATACTGTGTGTTGAGTTGTTTCGGCACTTGACCTTCTAATCCAAAAGTAAGTTGATGGAAATCGGTACTTGGCCTTCTTCAGAAAACAACCCGTTTCAACCGGCACTTGACCTTCTCAAAAAACGACAGCACTGGAACCTTGACAGCAGCAACTTGCTTGACTTGCGTAAAAGATAACAGCAGTCCGAGTTATCCGGCAACATGTAACAACGCCGGGTACTGTCAAATTCTTGTTTCCGTCAAAAAGTTGAAATTTTGACTTTTACCGGGCAACGCCGAGTACTTTGAAAATTTTGAAGATGTTGACTGTATTGAAGAATGTTAATTTTTTGAAGGATGCTGATGAATTCTTGTTGAAAATGAAGTGGGTAAGGGACCCCGTGTTTGCTAGTACCAGAATCAAACCAGCTTATGGCCACCAAATGATGCGTGATGCCATATGATGATGGATGGCATCCGCATGTCTGGTTTTGTGTAGTATGTAGGTGTGTTCAGTCAAAACAATGTTCATGCAACAATAACAGGGCAATCCACATAGGACGTCAGTAAACTCACGACGTATAAAGTCAATGAGTCTTGAAACAGCCGTTGACGTTTTTCTTCATTATTTATTGTGGACGCCACAGTGACAAAATGGTTACGCAAATGTGTGGGCACATCAAACAGTCATTATCACAGCAACATTCAATACAGCAATAAACGGTAGACAGCATTACAATGATGAGTCAGATGCATGTTATATTTCATAGTGCTGTAAATGTAGTCAGGTGGAAAACTCCATCCTTTTCTATAACAGCCAGGAGATAACCAGATGTATGAGATCAGTTCACTCTCCTTAGTTTGACTTCAGCAAGACAGACACGTCTGCCGAAGTATAAATAATGTCCTCAAAAATATCCTCTAGATAATAAAGGTTTTCTAAACCTAGTTCATTTAACAAAGTAGCAAGTAATGGTCCTTGGTACATGCATCAACCGATGCAGTACAATGCAGCGACATGTGAGCTGGGAAAGAACATCTCGTGACGACGACTTTCGGAGACAGGCTATGAATCGAAATCGCTCACGACCCAAAATCGATAGAGTTAATGAAAAAGTCAATTTACCTTGCTTTCATGAAATACACAGAAATATCACGCCTCCCGACATGTGGGAAACACTAGAGGTATTATCTCGACTAAACGAAATATCCATAAGAGGACTACACATCCCTGACAGAACAAAAAATAGCGGAGATCCCCTCTTCAACGAGGCATCTCTCTCGCCATTCCAAATCGCTCACTCCCACTAGTCGTGGGCGGAAACCGATCGACCAAACAACAAGACAAGTCATGCGCAGTCCAGCGCAAAAATGACCACAGCTCAAAAGTTAACTGCATCCGATACCAACGCGAGAAGACAAATGCTTACCGAGAAAAGTGACTATAAATTTCAAGCAGTTGTTGCCCTTGCGTTATAAAACAGACACTGAAATAAAACGATGTTGCGAGAATTTATCACGCAACACCCAGTCATAAGTAGCTGGAGTTAAAAAGAAACAAGCAGAAAGTAATAAAACCCCACAAAACCAGAATAAGTTTGATAATAGGGATCAAACACATAGGTTTAAACCAAATAATGATAGGCCAAGATTTTATCCTAGAGACAGAAACCCTCAGGTAAATGACAAGAAACCCTACAGACCAGAAGGAAAATGGTGTAAGATTTGTAAGTTAAATAATCATTACACAAAAGACTGTAGGAAGAAAAACCCTCCATATTTCGCTGCATGCCTTAAAACAGGAAACAAGGGAAAGAAGGAACTGTCTACAGGACAGCAAGAACCTCATCATCCCCCTGTATGTGAAGAAGTAATATGTAATGGGGCCACTATCAAGTGCCTTTATGATACTGGATTGGATTTTGACTCAGTCGTGAGTTCTAACCTAGTGCACCCAGATCAATATACCACAGAAACAGTGGAGATACAAAGAGTAACTAAGGATATAGCAACCATAACACTTCCCATTGCCAGGATAAATGTGAAAACCCGCTATGTGGAAGGAGTGATTAGAGCAGCAGTGATAAATGAACCAATCTACCCTCTGATATTGGGGTGTATATATGTGTTTTTGGGAAGTCCCAAAAGACCAGTGATTATGGCAGCAGTACAGACCAGGTCACAGTCAAGAAAGGAGGAAGAAAACCCAATAAATACTCATCCAGAGAGATGACGATGGCACAGGCTGAGGATGTCATTAAAGCCGTGTTTCAGAAAACTACCAAAAAGCCATACCCCTCCAAACAAAGGAGAATTTTATATGAAGAATAAGTTGATGTATAGGAAGGCTGGAACAGGATCAAATGGTCATGGGCAACTAGTTCTTCCCTCTTCATATAGGGAAAAGGTGATGGAGTTAGGACATGCTATCCCCTTCAGTGGTCATATGGGGATTAGCGCCACAGGACAACTTATAGCTTGTCATTTTTTCTGGCCAGGGATAACTGAAGATATAAAAAGATATGTCAAATCCTGCCCAGAATGTCAAAGGGTAGCTCCAAAACATTGGACTGCACCTGCAACTCTTGGGGAAATGCCAATCATGGGTACCCCTTTTGAGAGAGTTGCAATGGATATTGTTGGACCTCTTACACGAACCAAGAGGAGAAACAGTTACATTCTTACTCTGGTGGACACGTGTCCTATGTGGGGAGAGGCAGTAGCCATGTCATCAATCGACTCCAAACATTTGGCAGAGGCGTTACTTACAATATTCACAAGGTTAGGATATCCCCACCAGATACTGACTGATAATGGATCACAGTTCAAGGGGAAACTAACTGAGGAAGTTTTCAGGATCTTTCAAGCCAGGCACTTTCATTGTAGTCCGTATCACCCCCACGGGAACGGGCAAGTGGAAAGGTTCAACGGGACACTTATTTCTATCCTGAGGAAGTTGGCACATGAAAAACCTGACACAAGGGATCAATACTTACTCGCGGCCTTGTTTGCATATCGGCAAGTCCCCCATAATTCAACAGGAATGGCACCGGCAACCCTGTTATTTGGCCGGCCCATAAAAGGTCCATTGGAAGCCTTATTGAAGACATGGACAGATGAGAAGGCAGAAGAGACTGTAACCTCATCATATCAGTATGTGAACGAGTTGACCCTCGGTTAAAAACTGGCTGGAAACTAGCAAATGATAATCTGAGAAAAGCCAGAAAGAAGCATGCTGAGTACTATAACAGGAAAGCGAAGGATAGGGAGCTTGCTGTAGGGGAGAAGGTGCTTTTTCTATTACCCGGTAGCAGCAACAAACTTCAGATAGGATGGCAAGGTCCTTACACAGTTTTAGAAAAGGTATCTAGAACTAATTACAAGATAGACAAAAAGGGAAAGGAAAAAGTCTATCATGTGAACCTCCTCAAGAAATATAATGTTAGAAGAGTTTTGGAAGGTGCACATTTACTGACCTTGGCCATAGACACTGAAATAAAAAAGGAACCACTCACCTGTTATGAATACCCCCTGAAGCCATGCAAAACTCCTGCACAGGTAAAAGTTAGCAATCATCTGACAAAAGGGCAGAGGGTGAAGATTCAGAAAGTTCTGGAGAATCATACAGACGTGTTAACGGACAAACCGGGGCACACTAACTTGTTGGAGTATGATATGAAGTTGCTAGACCCAACACCCATCTGTATGAGAGCCTATACTATCCCATTCGCTAAAGAGCAAGCTTTAAAAGGAGAGATAGAATATTTATTACAAGAAGGAATTATTTCTCACAGTGAATCTCCTTATAGCTCCAGTGTGGTGTTGTTGAGAAAACCATCTGGGGAACATAGGCTGTGCATAGATTACTTACTTACTTACTTACTTAGTCGTTCCCCTTCTACCGTGAGGTGTAGAGGTTTGGAAGAGAGAGCGCCAGACTATTCTATCAGCTGTATTCTTCCTGGCCTGGTTCCATTCTAGTCCTCGGTCCTTCAAAGATTGTCTAATGTTGTCCTCCCAGCGGACTCTGGGTCGTCCTGGAGGTCTGGATCCCTGGCTCTTTGTTTCCCATGCTTGTCGTGGTAGTCGATCTTCTTCTATTCTGCAGACATGGCCAAACCATCTTAGTTGGGACTGTTCTATTTGGGTCTGCAGCGGGTGGGATTTTAGGCCTTGACGTATCGTCTGGTTGCGGACCATGTCTCTTCTTGTTACTTCAACCACCTTCCTCAGATACCTCATTTCTGAGGTTTGGATCTGGCTTTTGTGGGTTGTAGTCATTGCCCATGACTCGCATCCATATGTCAAGACTGGGACATAGGTGGAGCGGTATACAGCCATCTTCGTTTTCTTACAAACCTCTTTCTTTCTTGCTGAGGAATCCTCGATTTATGGCCTGAAAAAGTCTCCCAGCCGCTGCTTTTCGAGTGGCCAACTCTTCTTTGATGCCCCCCTTTCGGTCTATATAGCTCCGAGATATTTAAAGTGGTCGACCTGCTCCAGGACCTGTTCTCCCAACTTAATCTGATGTTTTCTTTCTTCTCGTGATATCACCATGGATTTTGTTTTAGAGCTGCTTATGACCATCCCTCTCTTCTCCAGCTCTTCCTTCCAGACTTGCAGGTTGGATTGGAGATGTGTCTCTGATTTAGCAATCAGGACAACATCATCAGCATAGATTACAGGAAACTGAATGCTGTCACAGAAAGTCAGGTGGATCCATTACCTGATACTAATCAACTGTTTGCCAGACTGAATAAGGCAAAATATTTTTCCAAGGTAGATCTCAGTAAGGGATATTATCAGATTCTAGTGAAGCCTGAGATTCGACCTTATCTGGTCTTTAGCACCTCGGAAGGGCACAATGAGTTCAATATGTTGCCTTTTGGATTAAAGAATGCTCCGAGTGTGTTTTCTAGAATGATGAGAAAACTATTGGATTCTCTGAAAAATCCATGTATTACCAATTTCATGGATGACATTCTCATTGCCACGGAAACGTTTGAGGAACATATAGACTCCCTAAATATGTTATTTGACAGACTCAGGGAGGCAAATCTGACTGCTAGACCCACCAAATGTTGTATTGGATGCAAGGAATTGGAGTTCCTAAGACACACTGTACATCAGGGGAGCATGACCCCTGATACTAGGAACTTAGAAAAACTACAGAGAGCACCTAGACCACAAACGAAGAAGGATGTGAGATCCTTTGTCTCACTGTGTGGATTCTATTAAAAAAATATATCCAGAATTTTAACTCTGACAGACCTAACTCGAAAAGGGAAGCCAGATAAAATAGAATGGTCGGCAGAATGTGAGCTGGCATATAATGAGCTGAAACAAAAACTCACCAGTAAGCCCATATTGAAACTACCTGATTTGAGTCAGGAATTTGTGGTGAGAACGGACGCTAGTAATGTGGGATTGGGAGCCACGTTGTTACAAAGGTCCTCATCACCAGAAGGAGAATTGAACCCTGTTGTGTATGCCAGCCGCAAATTGAACAGAGCGGAACAAAATTACTCAACTATAGAAAAAGAATGTTTGGCCTTAGTTTGGGCAATAAAGAAATTCCATATTTATTTGTATGGTAGGCATTTCGTGGTCCAAAGCGATCATCAGCCCCTGGTTTTCCTTGCTCAGGCAAAGCATGGTAATGCACGATTGTTAAGGTGGTCTCTTCTCATACAACCTTACTCGTTCACCATTGAGTACATTCCTGGATCGCAGAACGTTGGGGCAGATTTCTTGAGTAGGCACCCACCTGCAGGAATCCAGGATCACCCTAAGGCATAGTTGAGTCAATTTGAACGTGATTGTATACGGATATGAAAGCTGCACTAGTGGTTCGCGCTTTTCTAACGGGGGAGATGTGTAGTAAAGTGAATCCGTATCACCACACGCTCAAATTCAAAGTTGAATAAAATGAAAGTCGTTTAAACGCCGAAGTGTTGGAGAATTGATTTCCAGTTGGAAGCATGAAGTGGTAGAGATAACCAGTTAATATTCATATGACAGTTGGTCATATGAAAGAAGACTTAGAATACACAGAACAGTTCGATTACGAATAAAACGGTGACCAGAATTTTGGTGACTAAATTTCAGAACATTAATACAATATCCCTAGACATTATTCAACATACTAGAGCCAGAAAGAAAAGTTCCTTAAAAGATAGGATCCAAAAAATACATGGGGCTGCTCGTCCGTTAGTCACCACTACATATATATGCCATATTAATCAAACTTTTCAATAAGGAAACAGCTCCAATATACAAGGTATTGAAAATACTTTATAAGGAACATTTATTGTTTAAGAAGGTCAAGGTCAAGGTGCAACCTTATAACTTCAAGAAAGGACTACAAGAAAGGAGCAAGGTTTGGAACAATCTAATCAAGACGGGAATATCGCCAGAAACAATTATCATCAGCGAGAAAAGGGTCGTAAACTGAACAGTCTGAACTATTTTGTTGACCTGGAAAATTTTAACCGGCAACACGAAGCAGTGACGTCATATGCAAATGTTCCCAACTGCCAAAGAATCGAAAAGCCTTTTCAAGGAATTTCAAGATTTCAATCAAAAATAATTCAAAATCAGCATCCTTCGTTTAACACGTCGATTAGATCTACGAAGCATCGAAGGTTACAATACCGGCTTCGCTAGAGAAGGGTACTTTCCAGGATCTGGGTGAGATCGTTCCTTCGTAAAATCAAACAGTCTAAAGCTAGGACTGGGGGAAGACATTTTACCACTGCAGATAAGTTCATGTACGAATGTCGAGATGTATTATTTGATCATCTGAATACCCACACGTCACCTTTTCTTACTGATCATAATCTTTTATCATTATATTTTACGTTTATCATCCTTATATGCATTGCGGGATTGGATGGTAGGGCTTAATATTTCTATAGCTTCTTCGGAAGATACAGAAATGTTAACGATTCTGTAGGGTCTTATTGAATGCATTGTCAAAGAGTCCAGTAAGTTCACTGTCGAATGGTAGTCTTTGATAATCCATTAAATATATTTAATAATTGTTTAGTTGTATCATCGAGGTATCGCGTTTACTTTAGTTAATATTCTTATTTACGTAATAAGTCATTGTTTATTCGTCTGTCCACTATCCCCATCTTGTCTTCTTGTTATATTCGAATACGACTTTCGGTAATTGTACGTCAATTTTTGTCTTGTTTGATTAATTAATATTTTGATACACATTTTCTTTATTTATGTACTTGCTATACTTAGTTTCTTTTATCTGTTGTGGAATGTTCTGTGATTTGTAAATCATTATCATCATCTTTGGCTAACTTCTGCCATTCATTACCATTGTATTTAACATTGCTCTTGCATTAATTGAATTTACATTACATTATATATTGTTATCGATATTGATAAGTAAAATAATACTGAATAAAACAGATAAGTACCTATAAACATGTCATCCATAGAAGATTTCAGACAGGAAGGCATTAGAAAAGGTTTATCAGATGCGAAATTAGAGGATTATGCGGAGAATAAATATGAGGAACATTTATCGCGTCTTGAAAGAATAGAACAACGCGAGGCTGTTAAACGGGCTGATGAACTTAGGAGGTTGGATGTAGCCCAAAAAGAAAAAGATCGTGAACATGAAATAACCATGGAGAAATTAAAAATGGAGGCAAAAGAAAAAGAAATGGAGGCAAAAGAAAAAGAAATGGAGGCAAAGGAGAAAGAAGAGAGATTAAAAATGGAAGCTACTGCTCTGGCAAGGGAAAAAGAGCATAAAATGAAAATGGAATCTGATGCTCTGGCACGAGAGGCAATGGAAAGAGAGCATAAAATGAAAATGGAAGAGAAAGAAAAAGAAATTGAATTAGCAAAAATCCAATCTCAGGCTTCTGGTGATAACTTTGGATCAAATAATGATCATTTGTCGTGGATGCCAAAATTCAAATTGCCTAATTTTATCGATACTCGAGATTGTATCGATAGTTTTTTATAAAAATTTGAAATGAAAGCCAACGATATGAAAATACCTAAATATCGTTGGAGCAATTTACTATCAGATAATTTAACAGGAAATGCACAGAAATGTTTCATGCAATTAGATCAACAAAGTCGATTAGACTTTGATATTGTAAAGCAAGCTCTGTTAAGAAAATTCAGATACACGGAAGAAGGTTTCAGAGAAAAATTCCATGCAATTTTACCTGATAAGAAGGTTGACTTCGGAGAATTTATCTCCTCTATAAATCTTTACCTCAATCGTTGGCTTGAGTTAGCTGAAGTCCCTAAGACTTATGAAGGAATCATTGATTTAATGTTAAGAGATAAGGTTCTTTCGGCATGTAGTGCCGACTTAACAGCTTTTTTGCAGGAAAGACGTCCCAAGACCATTGATGAGTGTGAGAAACTAGGTCGACAATATGTCGTCGCCCATCCAGATAGAGATATCAAGAGATCTGCACCAGATGATTCATTACCGGTGGGTGCTGCCTATCATGACTATGGAGACTACCGTAAACGTTCTAAAAGTTCAGATGGTAGAAACCGGTTTGACTTTGGCTCCTCCAATAGAGGAAGGTACAACTTTCCAAGAAGGTTTTCACCTGCACCATATGAGAGAATTAGGTTTCGAAATTTCTCTAACAGGGGTCGTGGATACCATAATGATAGAGGAAGGGATGGTACCCATTATAAAGGGTATAATGAAAGACCACAATGGAGTGGAGGATTTAATAATTACAATGATAATCAAAATAATAATGAGGTAGACAATACTAGAAGGGCTAGTAACCAAAGTGGTAAGCGACATGAGAGCAGAAACAAACGCCATGCCAATGTTTGCGTGGAACATAGTAATGGTGATACAGATCATGCTAATGCATGTGTGTCCTATGCATCTACCAACGAGAATATAGTAACACATCATGCCAATGTCGCTGTTACAGATACTATAAACAATGAGAACTGTCCAGGTTGTAAACCTTTATTTCAACCTAATGAGAAAGTGATATTGAGTTGCGGTCATGCATTACCCACTCTAATGTCAGTCTCTGCTACTGATAAATTGGATGTGCAGCATGGGTTGGTGAATGGTCAACCCGTCTCTACTATTCGGGACACGGGATGCACAACGATTGGCCTACGTCGTTCTTTAGTTGACGACACAGCTCTTACTGGGCGTTACGTAAAGTGTATTACATTTGGTGGAAATATCGAGTTATACCCAACAGCAACTGTATCGTTATGTACACCATTCTTATCATGCCAGGCTGAAGTATGCTTATTGCCTGAACCACCAATCGATCTTATAGTGGGAAATGTGGCTGGTGCTGGGGAATGTTCCCAGGCTAACATTGAAAAATGGACTCACCAGCACCCATTTCGCACAAAGGCCTCGAGTACACATATACATGATACACAAATTAGTTGTACACCAGCTTCATATAGTGCCATTCGACATTCTCAAAGTAGATCATCTCCATATTCTGTTGAGAGAAATACTGGACGTATTATTCTGGTCCGTAATGTTCCTTCTCGCGCCAAATGGTGGTCGCTCAGAAAATTTTTTCTTTATGCGGGATATGTTCAACATGTTAAGGTCACACATAGTGGCAATTCTTCCACTACTGTGGCATTTATTCGTTTCCGCTCTACGTCTGATGCCAACAGAGCTGTTAAGCTCATGCATATGTCATCATATGCTGGCCATATACTCGATGTTCGATTACATCGTCATCTTTGACATCACATTGATTACGCTACACCACCCACTTTATTTTGCGTTCTCGTGTGCATTACTTTTCTAATTCAGATGTTTAGCAATACATCTATTGATACAATAGTTCTATTAACTACACTTCTTGGCTCTTCTAAACTCTAGTGCATTTCTTATCTATTACTATCCTATACGTTTGGACTTATAGTGTCTTTGATTTTATTATTTTTGCTGTTCAGTCAGAATCATTAATCCCTTGAGCACTTTACTTTTCTATCTTTATCATTGTCTGTCTTGACGTGCTAGGACACCATTAAAAATTCAGAGGTCACATAATGCTGATCGCTCTTTGAACTTGATAAAATTTGCATTTTCAAAGCATCCTATTCTGTCCATTCCTGATGCTCGAAAAATCTTTTTCTCAGAACGGACGCTTCGGGGACAGGTATAGGTGGCTGTTTAATGCAACGTTGAGACGACAAGCTTCATCCTTGTGTCTATATCAGCAGAAAGCTTCTACCAGCAGAACAACGCTACGCAGCTGGAGAGAGAGAGAGTTGATTGCAATTGTGTGGTCTATCTCCAAGCTTTCTAAGTACCTGATCGGCCGGAAGTTTATATTACAGACCGATCACTTGCCGCTGACAGCACTGAAAACAAAGACATACAACAACCCAAGATTACACCGATGGTTCTTGTTGCTGCAGGAATTTCATTTCGACATCCAACCAATTCGTGGATCTGATAATTGGTTACCGGATCTGCTGTCGAGATGGTCTAATGAAAATAACTGAAACTATGTATCCGAATAGAATGTCAGATCATGCACAGTCATTCAAAAATTTGTAGAAGATGAACAGATTGTCATATTAATTACAAATATAAAAGTGTTTGACTATTCACGCTGACTAATTACTATACAGCAGTGGACATTGAAACAGCTGACTTAATATTCCATGGTTCCTATGGACATAACATAAATGAACTGTAATAGTGACATTATTCAGAGTGTTGACATTTACTATACTGTACAGCATGTACAGAGGTTCTATCGCATTCACAGGGAAAACATACAGACTCACGCACATATAAACTATGTGATACTATACATATTGACATAGTGAATTCTATTTCAGGAAAGTGAGACAATCTTTATAGACAATAATTAGTGTATTTATTTTATCACATAACTTTTAGTGACATTTTATTTGCACTTTCAATTATTTAATTGAAATTGAGTGAGTTTGATCGAAATTAATCGATATTAATCGAAATTAATCGATATTGATCGTTATTAATAGAAATTAATCGTATTTAATCGGTTTTGATCGGGATTAATTGGTGTTTACTTAATATTCTATTTAGCGTCCACCCGAGGTAAACGCTCGCGGGACGAGGGGGTAATGTTGAGTGCGCATCATGGGGCATAGCGACTATGTTAAAGGGGAGTTGGAGAGAGATCGCTTTGCACCATGTTGTACACTCACCAAACACAAAATAAAAGCGATCATTACCTATAACTACGAAGTAGCGTAAAATGGCGTAGAAGACATAGTTACAGGATTCCATAGTGTCGGCTTGTGTGGCAAGGTCCACTTATATCAGTGTAGTTGATTCTACTTCCAAAGTGTTTATATTAGATTTAGATTTCAAGCAGAAATCTTATGTGATTCTAAGTCGATTGGGAATAAACCCAACTCGTCAGGAGTTCGAAGATTTGGGTAAGATTTAGGCTAGTATAGCCACCAGAGATATTTGAACAGTTCAAGGGTATCGTAACCGTCATGGAAGGGCATGGAAGCCCAAAGCAAATATGTATGGTTGCCGACTAAAAGAAGATGTGCAGGAAGGCACCGAATTGAATTATTGTGTATAAGGAAAGAGGACAAAACATGTCCAGTGGTATCCCTAAGAAGAAAATATATGAAGGAAACAAATATGCTATGGAAGTGTGATGATGTCACCATGATACAACGTTAAAATATCTCCAAAATTAACGATGAAATGTAGGGTTAAAAATAATGCGTAAGATACTAGGAGACATGCTCGCCCATGCCAGCCTTTCCCACCGCCATTTAAAACTGACGAGTTAGAAGTGCAGACGACACGTTTACCCTTTGTAGACGGGAGAGAACGGAGGACACAAAAAAGGAAAAATATGACTGAACACGTGTTTGAAGTTCGAACGGCAAAAAGACGCAATTGGGGGTGAAAGAAAAAAAATTCACGTCCCGAGTTGACATAAAGTAAGGAAATGGACAAGAAAAGGACATTAGCTCTTGATCGAGACAGTCATTTCTTGGACGTTTTTCGATACTTGGTCTTTATTTGAATGCCGCGGCAAAACACATGAGGGAAGGTTCTCGAACAAATTTCAAAATTTAAACTTGAGAAAAAAAAATTTTTTTTTTAAAATAATAGAGTTATGAAAATAAAACCTAGCTAGTTTGATAGCCCATCTTGAGCAGAGAAATAATATGCTTTCAATTATACAGACGGATAGGTAATAAGGACGATATTGACAAAAGACTGTATTGTTCATATCAGGCAAGCGACTGCACTGTTAACCCATGTCACCAAAAGTTTCCAAAATCTTGGCCTTGAGTCTGCAAACGTAAAAATCGAGCTGTAATTAAAGAGAGGGAATGTGGTGGAGCATTGTAGCTAAAAATAACTTAGGCAGCAGATTCGAGTAGGAAATGCATGTAGAACCAAGTGTGTTTTTTATGAAAAAACCAGTAGAGACAGACGGACTAACAGACCGTAATACCTACTTGACTGAGATTTGACTGAAGTGACTTTTGGTTGTTAATTTGAAAGTTAGGGGGGAAGTCGGCGATTGGTCAACGCATTTTATAGTAGCGGGATAGAGAGGTGAAAGTTTGCCATAAGTCTGTTCAGAAACGCAGTTTGAATCCATAGTGGTGTTGATTCCATAAGAATATAACTATATAGTGGGACGCCATCATACGGCCAGCAGCTCAGCTGTGTTTTGCTAGCAACTTTAACTGTGTTCTCAATTCTGAATTCTGGTATATTTTAATAATTCGAGTGATTGATACTGCCATATCATAAAAATTATTACGACAAGTGTTCGCTCTAGATCCCCAGCCCTAGATCAGGGTCTAGAGACATACATACAAAGAAAATATATAGGAACGCCTAAATGAAACTATGAAAAAGGATCTAGTGTTGAGATCAGTGGAACATATCACCTATCTTATTTAATAGCAGGAAGCTATTGAACATATCTCAGATGTACTGTAGTCTTGGGGAACTAATGCTATGTGAAACCAACTTGGTAAGATGTGCTGTGTGGTCAGAGAGATCTGACCCAGTCTATGTGGTGTTGTTGTGTAGTGTTGTGTGCAGAAGTGGTTCAGGAGATAGAGTTCTGACACAAGACCAATACTTTTGTTTCAGAATTGTGAGTTTCTATTTGGCACCAAAGCGGTGTCAAATGCTGTAGTAATATATACAAGTGTGGACCAGAGCAGTCTATCATTGTGTCAGAGCAGCCGTATATTGCCCCCAGCACGGAGAGGTGGGGCCCCAAGACTCCTGTACACGATCGACGCAGGCGAGATAAGTTATATCTGGCCTGCTGGACTTTCACCAACGAAATTTTCAACTAATTTATCTCTAATTCACCATAAAATAAATCCATAACATTGGGGAAATTAAACTATGTATTTATCCCTTAAGTAAATGGACAATGTTTGGCAGTCATAGACTGGGAGTGATGACACCACCCCAACAGCATATCTAGTAATAAGTTCTCCTGTGACTATCTTAATATAATTATTATTAACCAGTCATTTGAAATAATTAAGTACACATTTTCCATTTTATTATGTCATATGATTTTGCATTCCATTTATGACTCCATAATATTTCTTATGTTCTGACCAACTAAACATTTGGTTCAGAACAAAATAAATTTATCAAAAGATTTAACTTTAAAAACTAAAACAGCCTGAGTTAGTTCAGTGTGTTATAAATTTTATTAATATTATTAGACTTCTTAAATATCTCTCTGTGTGTGTGTGTGTGTGTGTGTGTGTGTGTGTGTGTGTGTGTGTGTGTGTGTGTGTGTGTGTGTGTGTGTGTGTGTGTGTAATCTACCACAACACATTACTTATCAGTACCCTAGACTTTTAACGTAGCCACATTCATTAGTAAAAAAGATATGTGTGAGGTCGTAAGTGGTAGTAAGAAGGGCCTTCTGTAATTCACATCTACATTTATCTCAGGAGCCTTCACAGCTGACCTCATACATCACACTAGGTGACATGAACCATACAATACCATCAAAATCCACTACAGGAAGCACTAAGAGAAAGATAAGTCTTGATAGCCTAAAGAATTTTGAAGAAGCATGGACTCATGCAGAAACAATTCATGAAATACAATAATCGAAGATATAAATGTATTATGTCAAAATGGATTAAGAGCAATGTGTCGCTCATATAAGTTCCTGTGTTGAATAAAATGAAAGTCGTTTAAACGCCGAAGTGTTGGAGAATTGATTTCCAGTTGGAAGCATGAAGTGGTAGAGATAACCAGTTAATATTCATATGACAGTTGGTCATATGAAAGAAGACTTAGAATACACAGAACAGTTCGATTACGAATAAAACGGTGGCCAGAATTTTGGTGACTAAATTTCAGAACATTAATACAATATCCCTAGACATTATTAAACATACTGGAGCCAGAAAGAAAAGTTCCTTAACACTAGGATAACGGTATTGTTAATTTTGATACTTGTATGGGTTCTTCATTGGTACTCCATGAGTCTATTAACTTGGTTGACATGCACATTATGCTATTTTTGTTAGATGATAGCTAGTTATTTGTTCGTTGATTTACATATGCATTTTTTTTTGTATGTGCAATGTAAGCTGTTGTACTATAATGATGTTCATTTATATAATGCATTGTTTAATGTAATTGTTTACCATGATATATCATTGTTTTCTCTATTCCTATTGCTCTGCTTTCTTTCTTTACTGCTCATTCTTCTTGCACTTCATCTGTTCTTTTACTTTTCTCTTATGATGTCATAGCTAGTCTATACTTCATATACTTCATATTTCTTTGAAGTTGTTGATCGTCGTATGCTTATCTCATTATCGGTCTATATTTGACTTCTTTTGTACTTTACACTTACTCCTATCCCTTTTTTGTTCATTTTTGTTAATATGACTTAACATAGTGTATCCTTATGTATTCTATCGACCTCAATTTTTTGTTTGATGTATTTTTTTCCCCAAAAAAATGATTGTATCATTTTTTTTCCCCCGGGGGTCGGTGTAGACTGTTAAGTCATATTTTAATGTAGGGGAGTTAAGCGGTAAAAGACTTGTATGTACAGGTCGGATTTTTGGTTATCACGCTTGTAAGCTGTCTGGCTGTTAGTTTTTTGTTTTTTTTAATATGGTAGGGAATCTGCTCGAATGTTCGAGATACAGAAAGTGTTAGAAGGGGTATGAACGCTACTCACATCTCGTGCTGGGAATTCGCGCCGGGATGAATTTGTACTGGGCGGTTTTTGAGAGGGAAAATTTTTGTGACAGTCGATACGGGCAGAGCTCCGAAGATGGATGTTGACCATTTTTTCGTCAGTGTGTCCCGGGATAAGATTTTTTTGCGTGAAAGGAATGTTTGATACTTCCTAATGTATTTTCTAAAAGCCATGGATATGCGGCTTATTTATGTACGTTATTGAAGATTTTCAGGCGATGGATTATGTATTATTTCAGGCCTTGGAGTATGTGGATTCAGGCCATACACATATTATTGTAAACTGCGACATATGCAGTTCCCCTTTCTTGAATGGATATTTTTTGGCCATGATGTTTATGATTATGAGCTGCCATGCTCTACAGCCTTTGTGAATGGATATTTTTGTACCAGTGACTGTATCTCTAAGGATTTACTTACTGATGATCGATGATCCGTTATGAGCAATTATTGATGATTATATATCTTTGGATTGTACGCTCAATTACCTTGGATTAGTGCTCACTTGATGTACCATGATTTGCCGTGACTTGTAACCTGTGACAGTGTATTATTTATGATGTCATCGTTTGCTGTGGTGTTAATAAACAGTGTAGAACGTTACTAGGAGTTACAACGTTTCCTGACTCCTAGGTGTACTATGGTGTGGGTGATTGCTATTTAACTCAATCTGTACTACATGACATTCGCGTTTGTTGATACTCAGTCTCTCACACATCAGTTGGCCGCCCGTAAGCCCGACACATGCTGATCGCCTATATCAGCGGAAAATAATAATAACATTTATCATTCTCTCTTACACCACCTATATATCAACACAGCAACACCTATGTATGTACTGTACTGTACTTACTATCGTTATTTTAATGTGAACTTTCGAAAATACATTACCGTATGTGTACAGTATCTTGGCTATTTAGTCAATACAGGTACACGACAGTATCCCATATAACTTTGCTAAGTCCAAATCGCATAAAACGTAAGTATTTAAGAACGAATCCGTGGTAAGCGGCACAACGTCCAAATCGCATAACGTCCTATTTCACAGAACGAATACGTTTAGTAATTATAAGTATTATATGAGCGCGCATGACTTATATTATATATATATATATATATTATATATCTATATATATATATATATATATATATATATATATATATATATATATATATATATATATATATATATATATATATATATATATATATTTCAGTCCTAATGGCGAAGACTGAAAGTCCTTATGCAGTACCAACCAAATGTGCTGAAGTAAGAGACTGTAAAGAACTAAGAGCCGAGGCAACCCATTGATTCAAAAACGCCAATATCAACCCCAGAAGACCAACTTACCATGCTACGTCTCTTAGGTGTCATTGGTATTGACTGGACTGTCGGGTCTGCTTATGTAGTCGACGTACTTCTGGATGACTTGAATATATTGTGGGCCGTTACACTTTCAGGTATGATGATGATCCGGCTAATGACAATGAGACTCGGTACGGTAACGATGGTGAATGGGTCAAGACAGTATGACCAACTGGCAACGAAGGGATGCTGGACTCGTTGCAAAAGTTAATGACGAAACATATTTATTTTGACGATACTTTGACATGATTATTTCAGACATTTTCATCAGCATGGTTATGGCAAGAAATACATGGTACATAACAGTCACTATGGACGTTGACCGACCGCACTTGCCGTTATCACATCAAGGTTAGCGGAAGCTCTACGGCAACGGATTGGTAGGATGCATGGGTTTACAAAATGACCATGTTAATAGCGTTTAGCATATATATATATATATATATATATATATATATATATATATATATATATATATATATATATATATATATATATATATATATATATATATATATATATATATATATATATATATATATATATATATATATATATATATATATATATATATATATATATATATATATATATATATATATATATATATATATATATATATATATATATATATATAATCACGATCCAGAATATCTCTTAGCGTTGACTGAACGCACTAACAGCCGACATAGCTGGTCAGGCTGAAGCTCTGAAGTAACGGTACTGGAGTATGTGTATCTGAGGCTAGATACTTCAACATGCCGGTTCTGGCTAAATATTGGCTATAAAAGATTCTTGGCATAAACTCGCGCAAGAATAACATCATCATCTCTCAGATGATCATAATTAAATTCATGGCCGTGTCTTCCCTAGACTTGGGATAAGACCACGGAATAAAACAACGTCTGTTCAAGACGAAGAATCTCTGGATCTGCCTCAAGGACATTGATTGTATCCAAAAACATCTATGCGTCATACCGCGCCATGCCTAGTTTAATACTGGTGCACGGTCGTACGTAAATAACATTTCACAAAATATCATTGCTGCACTCAGGTGCACGTCTGAAAATCCCAGGCTTACATATGAGAGCTTATAAACATCTATCTGACCCTCAATGAATATAAAGTCTTTAACAGTGGTAATAAGTATAACATAAATTCTTTATTCTTTTACCTGGAGGCACGAGCCAAAAATAATTGTAAATGACATAACAAACAAATAAATCAGTGAAGGGATAGAAGTGTGACTAGAATACCAATCCTCTGTCTCTATTTAACTCAATCGAGAGATAGAGATTACCTTTCTACTAAATATTCCTTTTCAGTTTCACAATAGTGAACTTACCCTGAAAGTGAGAAAAGTGTTCTTTGATGTGTCTGCAGATATGAGGCATTCTTAATAGAATAGCCATCGATTCTCTCACGGAATCTGTCGCTTTCACTCTTTCACTATCTCATTTAAATCCTGTCGTCACGTTTTGTCGGCCTCTCTTTCGCTTTCCTTCGGGGGTCCATAGCATAGCTGTTCTTGTGATGGCATCGGGGTCTCTTCTGAGGATGTGGCCAACCCAACTCCAGCGTCTGCCAGCTATGATTGTGTGCATGTCCTGTTGGTTACTCCAATGTAAAGTAGTTCTTGGTTAGTGAAAGTATTCGGCCAAAAGACTCGGAGAATCATCCTTATGCAGATTGTGTGGAAGGAGGACAGTTTCGACATTTCCTTCTCTGTTACTCTCCAGCATTCCGCACCACAGAGAAGCACAAAGTACACAGCTCTCATATAATCTTAATTTTGTGTTTGTGTTGTACTGGGAAGACTTCCAAATGTTGTTGACACTAGCAAAGGTTGTTCTCGATTTATTCATTCTATTCTTGATGTCTTTGCTTGTTCCGCCGTCTCGTTTTACAATGCGTCCTAGG
Source organism: Oreohelix idahoensis (assembly GCA_024509875.1). Classification (NCBI taxonomy): domain Eukaryota; kingdom Metazoa; phylum Mollusca; class Gastropoda; order Stylommatophora; family Oreohelicidae; genus Oreohelix; species Oreohelix idahoensis. The sequence continues at coordinate 623,397 of JAMPIV010009591.1, forward strand.
TCTGTAAAAGTGTCCGCCTGTTCCAGCTTCTGGTTCCTTATTGTTATGGGCTCAGGACTGCCCACATTGAGTGTCATGACCCCTGTCTTCTTTAGATTGATATTCAGACCCACCTGCTGGCTATACTTATTCAGTCTTTTATCAGATAGGTAATAGATGTTTATAGCCCTGTCTGAGCAGAGGTGATAGTGATGACAATGTGAAAGTAAGGGGTAAGAAATAGTTTTATCACGAGGTGATCGTGTAAAAGAAAGGACAATCTCTGGATAGAATAATTTATCTAATCCAGCCTATCTGGACGACGATATTTAAATCAGACGCACTTTCTCTCCTTGTACGCGACACGACTTCCGTTTCCCGAAGCGGTAAGACGAGTTTTTGCTAACCTCAAACTACACAAGCCTGATAGTCCTTTTTAGGACGAGACACAGTGGAGATTCTTCATCGAACTACCCAAGTTTTCAGATAAGTTGACATTTTAAAAAAATCTATCTTCAGTATTAGCTTAGTGCAGTTAGTTTTAGATAATTGGTAGCTAGAAGTGTTAATATAACTTAGGAATTCTAATTAAAAATATTAGAAATTAAATAGCGCCACGTGGCAATTGCTTGTGTGAGATCTGGCTGCCATCTTGATAGAAATAATTCAAGTGGTGATTTCCTTTGTAGTTTGTTGTAAGTATTAGATTATTACACATTCACATCAACACATCCAGGAAAAAAAACGGATAGACTCAATACGTTTAGCCAGCAGGTGGGCTTGAACATCAATTTAAAGAAGTCTGAGGTCATGACGCTCAATGTGAGCAACCCTGAGCCCATATAAGTAAGGAATCAGTAATTGGTACAGAAAGATACCTTCACATACCTAGGAAGCATAGTAACACCAGATGGCGGGGCAGGCAAAGACATCAACATCAGAATGAATAAGGCAAGAACAGCCTTCTTTAGCCAAAACAACATCTGGAAGTCCTCCCAATACAGCACAAGCACAAAATTAAGATTATATCAGAGCTGTGTGCTTTCTGTGCTTCTCTATGGTGGAGAGTTACAGAGAAGGAAATGTCGAAACTGTTCTCTTTTCACACAACATGCCTAAGAAAAATTCACCGAATCTTTTGGCCGAATACCATCACTAACCAAGATCTGCTTACTCGTAGCAAGCAGGAGGACATGCACACCATCACAGCTGGCAGACGCTGGAGCTGGGTTGGTCATGTCCTCAGAAGAGACCCCGATGCCATCACAAGAACAGCTATGCTTTGGACCCCTGAAGGAAAACGAAAGAGAGGTCGACCAAAAACAACCTGGCGGAGGATTGTGGAGGCTGAGATGCAAAGAATAAACCAGAGTTGGGGCACTGTACGAAGGATGGCCACCGACCGAGCAAAGTGGAATCAATTTGTTGTTGCCCTACAAGACGCCACTAGGCGTGATGGCCACTGACTGCTTTGACGGTCGGCGGCTAAGGATCAAAGAAGAAGAAGAAGATTAGATTATTACAGTTAATACTAAGTATTAGGGGAATATTTAACTATTAAATATAATTTAAGTTAAACTCATATAGGCTAGTGACAGGTTTAAAAGTGTTTCTTAAATAATATTATAAAATTATTTAAAAAAAGGCTTACACAACTTAAGACTAAAGCAGCAAGATTAAGGGTAAACTTTAAAAGTTCATACAAAACGAAGCACAAATTAAAAAGAGTAGTAGCAAACTAAAAAGACAGGGAAAATAACCAATGGCACCAATAACCAGGAAACAGTCCGGGGAAGGAATGGCGTGGGCCAATGAAAAGGAACTAAAAACACCAAACCTGACAGGAAAAAACAGGACCACAAATCCTGAAGTCAGAGACACAGAAATAAGGGACAGGATAGAAACAATAAGGGAAAAACTGGAAGGAGGCTCAGTGATACAAACAACAAAAAGCATAATCAATAAAGGCGAAAGCTCAGGAACCAGCACAGCGAACAAAAAGATAGGACCCAGGGAAAATGATAATCAGGACAACCAGGTAAACACAAACAAAACAAGTCATGAAACCAGAGGAGAAAACAAAGAAGACTCCAACCGAAAGGAAACACCCCAAAAAGTAAAAATAACACAAATAGCTGGAACAGAAGCCACGCTTCGATCTCTCCCGGACGACAAAATCACGGTGATCCTGGAAAAAGTAATTGACAAAAAAGCCATTGCCAAAATACAAAAACACAACAGTGGAATAATGCTTACACTAAATGTAACAGAAAAAACCAAAACTTTACTGCAAGAACTACAGGACAAACCAAAAATGATCCAACTGGCCCACAACATCAAAATCCAAATAGAGATGTCAAAAGACACCAGAAAAAGTGTGGTAAAAGGTATAAACCCAACCCTGTCAGGTGAGGAAGTGTTAAAGTACCTGTCCAAACAGAACCCAGATTTAAAGCTGGTGCACGTAGAACGAATAAAAGTAAAAGGGAGTATAGTAACCCCAGTGATAGTGATAACAACAGAAGGTAGGGAACCCCCCAAGACAGTACTATTTGGGAAAGCACCAAAAAAAAAAAACAGAAGCCTTCATTCCCCCAGTGTTGCAGTGCTCCAACTGCATGAAGTTTGGCCATGGTCGCCACAGTTGCAGGGGGAAGGCAGTATGTAGGTTTTGTGCCGGTTCGCACCCTTTTACCCAGTGTGAAAAGGCTAAGTCAGATACTGACTATAAAAAGAATAATGCAAACAGAAAATGTATTAACTGCAAAGGGAACCACAGCGCCAGGTTCCAGGGCTGCCCAGTATATCAGCAGACCAAAAAAGCACTGAAAGAAGCTATAACAACTCAAACCCCTTTCAAAACGGTCATTAAAGAATTAAAGGAAAACAATATTTATACGAGCACTAAAGTTATAACAGAAATTAAGAGTGTGCAAGAGGAAGTCAAAATGATTAAGTCACAGTAGGCAAAAGAAAGTAAGAACCAGTTAGAAAGTAATAAAACAGCACCAAAAAACCAGTCGGACGAATCAACTACATCCTCGGAAGATACGAATGCACTGAAAAGTGCAGAGGCAATGCTACAAGAAATGAAAGCCATACAACACCAAATTGCCCAGGATGTAATTAAATTGTTAGCACTGAAAGAAGAAAATGAATTGATGCTAGTTAAACTATCTGAACTGAAAGAGGATAATGAAATTACACTAAAAAGGATAGAAAATCAGAGACAGGAGATTAACATAGACAGAGAAGCATTAGAAAAGGAAAGTGGCAAACAAAAGCAAGAAGCTAAATGGAAAGAATGGGTAACAAAAACTGTCAAGCACTTAGAGAGAGTTATGATAGAGGAACAAACAGAAGAATCGTCACAAACCCAAGTATTGAAAAAAGTCTTTAATTACATTAAAGAATCACCACGCAGAGTAGGCCTTATGCCTCAAGCAACGGATAGGGCCAATACAAACTAAGAAGCAAACTAATAGTTCTAACACAAAACAAAAGGGATACTAGTTAATATAAACAATGGATAAGAAAGGATATAGAATTATACAGTGGAATTGTAGGGGCATCAAAAAGAATTTTGCACCCCTACTTGCAGAGACAGGAGGAACTACCGCTATATATGCTCTTCAAGAGACCCATTTAAACCCAAATAGTAGATATAGTTGTAAGGGCTTTAAGATACTTAGGCACGATAGGAAAGAAGGTAGAGGAGGGGGTGTCGCAGTCTTAGTTAGCGAAACATTTAAAATTATAGACTGATAAGTATTTGATACAACCAACATAGAAGGTATCCAGGTAACTATAGCAGCAGAACCAAACAATCTAGCAGAACCAAACAATCTAACAATCCTAAATTTATACGCTAAAGATGGCACAATTAAAGAGGAAGAAATACTAGCCATAAGCAACAGACTAGGCCCCAAAACAGTCATAGTAGGCGATTTTAATTCCCATCATTATGCTTGGGGTGGACAACATGCAGACAATGCAGGAAAGTGCCTACTTGACTTCGTAGAAAATAACGATCTGCTAATACTAAATGATGGTACTGCAACTAGAATTAATCCACAAGCTAACAGGGCAGACTCAGAAATAGACATAAGTATAGCAACTAACAACCTAGCGAATGTAAATTGGGAAGTGTTACAAGACACAAACTCAGATCATCTGCCCATTGTAATAACCATGCATGAAAAAGTCATTCCAAACCCAGAACCAGAGAAACCGACTTTCAACTATAAAAAAGCAAACTGGGAAGCCTTCCAATCAGACCTGGAGGTGATGGAATATAAAGACATGGAAACAGATGATACTGACTTGTGGGCAGAAACACTGACCAATGAAATTCTTAAAATAGCAATAAAATATATACCAAATAAAAATATGCCACAGCACCTAAAACCAATAAATAACATTAACAAGAAAAGAAAAACTCAGTGGAATAAAGAACCAGTTGCCTGGTGGAATAAAAGCAGTGCAGAAATTCATGAGAGAAGAAAAGGGGCCTTACAAAAATATAGAAATAACAGAACAGAAGAAAACTATGATGAGTATAAACATATTAGGAATGAATCTAACAGAATAATATTTAAAGCCAAAGAAACTAACTGGAAGGAGTTTTGTCAGTCACTTAAACCTAGCACCCAAATTAAAGAAGTATGGAAAAAGCTTAAGGCAATCAAAGGGAACAATAAGAAAACAATAATGCCAACAATCAAACTAACAAAGAGAGCAGAAACAGATAAAGAAAAAGCTAATGCCCTAGCTGAGTATTTCTATAAAGTCAGTGCAAAAAGTAGTCTTGGACAGGAAGAAAATGACAGAAGAGAAAGACTTTAGGATACAGTTTTCAAAAGAACTACCAGATCAGATAGATGAAACAAACTATTTAGATGCTGATATACCAGAGGAAGAAGTAACTAGTGCAATAAATGAGAAATCTAACACTGCCTCAGGGCATGATATACTTAGTTATGAAATCCTTAAGAAAGTACCCAAAAAAACTATAAACAAAATAACTTCCCTCTATAACAAAATCTGGAGCTTAGGAAAGATACCAAAAGCATGGAAAGTAGCTATGATAGTACCCATCCTAAAACCCAATAAGGAAGCAAATGATGTAAGTTCATATATGCCTATCTCCTTAACATCACAACTAGGTAAAATACTGGAAACTGTTGTGAATAAAAGAGTTAAATTCTACCTAGAAAAAAACCAGTTATATAGCCCAAACCAGTCAGGGTTTAGAGCAGACAAAAGTACAGTAGACCAGCTTGTAAGATTAGAACATGATGTAAAGCTAGGGTTCAAGAGGAAAGAGAAAACAGTGGCAGTCTTTCTAGATGTAGCTAGAGCATATGATGAATGCTGGCGAGATGGAGCTCTTTACAAAATGAAAAAGATTGGCATTACTGGTAAAACCTATAGGTATCTAGAAAACTTTTTACAGGACAGGTATTTTGCTGTACAGGTGAATAATGATAGGTCAGAAATATATGAACAACAGAATGGGATTCCTCAGGGATCAGTGATTTCTCCTTCAATTTTCACTATAGCTGTAAATGATTTAGCAGATGAATTTAATGACATAAAGAATGCAGTATCACAATTTGCAGATGACTGTGCAATTTGGCGATCTGGAAAAAACTTGGACCATGTTTACCAAAAACTTCAAAATCAAATAGACAAAGTTTCAGAGTGGATGAAAAGTTGGGGCTTCCAAATTAATGTAAACAAAACAGTAGGTATGATTTTCAGCAAAGGAAATTTAAAAAAAAAATAACAAAATCAATATAACCATTAAAGGACAGAAAATATGTACCTCCTCAACAACAAGATTTATGGGCATAACTTTAGATAAACAACTAAATTATAATAAACATATAGACAATTTAGTAGAAAGCTGTAGGGGACCCCTAAATATACTAAGGATTGTAAAAGGTAATGGATGGGGGGGGGGGGGGCAGCAATAAAATAATGCTTATGTTCTACAAGTCTTTCATCAAGGGGAAACTGGATTATGCCAGCATAGTCTATGACTCAGCAGCAGCTTCTAACAAAGCAAAACTGGACAGGATTCAAAATGCAGCCATGAGAACCATTACAGGTGCATTCATATCGACACCAGTAGAAGCTTTAGAAGTAGCTCTCGGCATACCTCCCCTTGGTCTAAGACGAAAAGAACTAAGATTAAATTATTGGAGTAAAGTAGCACAAGAAGTGACCCACCCAGCATATAAAGCATTTGTCACAAACCAACCAAGTGTATGGGACATCCCCTTAAATAAAGATAGATATCCAACAGGGTGGAAAACCATAAAGGATCTAACGCAGCTCAAAGAACTATCAAACACAATTTAAAATAGTAATAAATATAGAAGCAAAATACCACACTGGGAACTAAAAACACCAATCATAGACTACTCGCTTACTGTAAAGATCAAACAAAACATAGAAGATAAGGAAGCCAAAATGATAAGTAGAAAGTTCATAGATCAACTAACTAAACAAAGTCTGGCCGTCTACACTGATGGATCCAAGGGGGATAGTGGGCAACTAGGTGCCGGAGTTGTAATACCACAATGGGAAATGAAAAAGAGCTACAGTGTAACTGAAGGGGCTTCGATTTTTGCCGCAGAGATGGTAGCAATTCTAAAAAGTTTAGAAATAATCGAAGATAACCCACCAGAAGCAGTTACGATATTTACAGACTCACTATCATCACTACAAGCACTAGAACACCCAGGTAAATGTAGCAGGCCAGACATAAAGGAAGAAATTCTAGCAATTAATACATCACTAGGGAACAGAGGATGTAGTGTGAGGCTAGTTTGGGTTCCAGCACACATAGGTATTGCTGGTAACGAGTTGGCAGACCAGAACGTCAAGAATGAAAGAACAAGTAAAAACAATATAAGAGCAGGACTGGGAAGGTCGGAGATCAAGAGCCTGGTGAAGATAACTATAAACGAGGAATGGAAGACAACATGGAAGAAAAGTAGAAAAGGCAGACACGCGTTCAAACTGCTGAAAGAACCAACTAGGACGTGCCAGGTCAGAGAAGAATTAAAGATACCATCGAACAAAATTGTTTTTTCCCTCGCTTGAGGTCGCATATTTTTTCCTCGCATGAGGTCGCATTAGCACCCGCCCAAACCCGGCCCTGGTCAAGACCACATGTCCCAACACAAGAAGACCCAATGACAAACTGTGTCACTGTAGTGAACCTCTGTGTTCTCACACAAGGGACCTAATGACACATGAATGTCACTGTGCCGGTCCCTGCGTCTAGACACATGATCCTAGCCAAAGGCCGGACAAGAGCGTTGGGTCTTCACAGCATTATTCGTGCTGGGCTTCCCATCGAACAAAAAACTGTGGCGTCTCCGTCTCGGTGCAGCATACTTTATGATAGGAGAACCTTTTTTTTTTTTTTTAAATTTCCTCGCATGAGGTCGCATATTTTTTCCTCGCATGAGGTCGCATTGGCACCCACCCCAAACCCGGCTCTGGTCAAGACCACATGTCCCAACACAAGAAGACCCAATGACAAACTGTGTCACTGTAGTGATCCTCTGTGTTCTCACACAAGGGACCTAATGACACATGAATGTCACTGTACCGGTCCCTGCGTCTAGACACATGATCCTAGCCAAAGGCCGGACAAGAGCGTTGGGTCTTCACAGCATTATTCGTGCTGGGCTTCCCATCGAACAAAAAACTGTGGCGTCTCCGTCTCGGTGCAGCATACTTTATGATAGGAGAACCACACTGCCAAGAATGTCAGGAAGATAATGACATAGACCACTACCTGATCCACTGTAAAAAGTATGAACAACAAAGGCTTGAATTAAAAACGTACTATAGAAATCACAGTATAGACTTAACAGGTGATAAGGTTTTAAGTATAGATGCCCCAAGAGATGCCCAATCAATACTTAAAAGATATATACATAAAACAAAGGAAAACATATAAGGTTAGCACTTCGGGAAAAACATCCAACTAAATAGAAATTAAGCAGCAAGAACTAACAAAGCATTAACAAAAAACTAACTACTCATAGGACAAGGAAAGACAACGAGGTATTAAAAAAAAGGGCAACAACTCAAAAAGAACTAATACAAATTAAAACCAAGAGTAAAGGACAGTTATCTATAAACAATACAAAAGAGAAAATAAAATGGACAAATACTAATATAAATAAAAATCAGCAACTGCAAAAGACAACAGTTATTTAAATTGAATACAAAATTAGTAAATAAAATGACACTAAATACCCCAATTATAACCAACTTTCCGGTTGAACAGGGTAGACCAAGATGGAACAAGAAGAGGCAATAATGGTCAGCTGTTAAGTGCCCGCTCTCCACCCATCAACTCATCAAAACAACAACATCTTGTACGAAAATACAAGTTACACTACACTCAAATGCACACAATTCTGTGACAGATACGCATGAACGTGAAAACAAACTATGTATAAAATATAGTGGATAAGGGTTGACCGACACGATAACTAAAGGTTTAATAAAGTTTATTATAAATAGAAAATCACAACATAAATCATATGCATCAAGAGATCTTGGTTTACAGACAAAAATGAAAATTAATCAAATAGGTTCTCCCCTCTGGTAAAGGAAAAGAAAGGACGATCCCAACAGAGGATTAACCCAAAAGATCAAAGGTTAACAATAAGTTATGAAATAGTCAGTATGGGAAAAGAATAGGTTCCTAATGTAAACTATCCCGTGACTAATCAGATTATTGAGATAAAAAAAAAGAAAGAAGAAACCAAATAAGTATATGATGTTAGCAAAAGACATAAGTTTCTTTCTCTGTTCATTCAATTCACATACACGCAGTGGCCACTTTCAGATGCACTTACCCCAGTAGTTGTCGAAGGCATTCCAAGGAAATACACTAATAAGTAATATCTATATTTAGTGTCAAATTTAAGTTTGCCAAATCTAGCCCCAGACTATCCGTAGTTGCTGACTGCAAATTTCACAGGAGTCGCTAGAGTCGGTGTTAAATTTGTACTGAATACAATAAGTTATCTATGCCTTCAGTTGGTTGGAGTAAGGTTCATGCGTGGTGATCGCCGATGTAGAATAAATAGAACATATACAGTTCCTAGGTTGTTTGGCCTCAGGTGGCTGAAACGCTAGGTTTAAGTTACACAAATGTTGCTGACAATGTATTGCCACAGTTGGCTGATGAGATATTCTTCTTCTTCTTTGATCCTTAGCCGCCGACCGTCAAAGCAGTCAGTGGCCATCACGCCTAGTGGCGTCTTGTAGGGCAACAACAAATTGATTCCACTTTGCTCGGTCGGCGGCCATCCTTCGTACAGTGCCCCAACTCTGGTTCATTCTTTGCATCTCTGCCTCCACAGTCTTCCGCCAGGTTGTTTTTGGTCGGCCTCTCTTTCGTTTTCCTTCAGGGGTCCAAAGCATAGCTGTTCTTGTGATGGCATCGGGGTCTCTTCTGAGGACATGGCCAACCCAGCTACAGCGTCTGCAAGCTATGATGGTGTGCATGTTCTCTAGTTTGCTCCGAGTAAGCAGATCTTGGTTGGTGATGGTATTCGACCAAAAGATTCGGTGAATTTTTTTTTAGGCATGTTGTGTGAAAAGAGGACAATTTCGACATTTCCTTCTCTCTAACTCTCCAGCATTCCGCACCATAGAGAAGCACAGAAAGCACACAGCTCTGATATAATCTTAATTTTGTGCTTGTGCTGTACTGAGAGGACTTCCAGATGTTGTTTAGGCTAAAAAAGGCTGTTCTTGCCTTATTCATTCTGATGTTGATGTCTTTGCCTGCCCTGCCGTCTGGTGTTACTATGCATCCTAGGTATGTGAAGGTATCTGTCTGTACCAGTTGCTGATTCTTTACTGATATGGGCTCAGGGTTGCTCACATTGAGCGTCATGACCTCTGACTTCTTTAAATTGATGTTCAAGCCCACCTGCTTGCTAAACTTATTAAGTCTATCCGTTTTTTCCTGGATGTGTTGATATGAATGTGCAGATAGTGCAATGTCATCTGCATATTCCAGATCTTCCAATGTAGAAAATGTAGTCCATCTTATTCCTCTTGGACTGCCCTCTGTTGTCTGGTGCATCACCCAGTTTATGACTGTTAAAAATGATGAGATATATATATAAGTAAATCTTGTAATAGTTCTGGCCCAGTTAATATTATAATTCAATGGTTCTATACTGGTTTCTCTCAGGAAAATGAGGAAAATTGTACCACACAATTCACAGCAAGAAGCCCATCAATATTAAATATTCTTGGATGCTTATAATATTATAAGTTCGTATGATCATAAAATCATATGACCATAAGAAAACAAGCCGCTAGTACCCAGGTTTGATCAGCCTATATTTTAGGAAAAGAACATATAAACATTTAACCAAATTATCAATATCATATCTAACTCATGTTAAAAATAGGACCTCTACACCACTCTGTTATAAATTAGATTTAAAACACACGTGTCTAGCTTATCCCATCATTCTGTTAACGCGTGATATGAACTCTAGTCATTTATAAAATTACAAAACAATGGATAGAAGTAAATAATATATGCCATCAATAGACAGTTATTTAATGTATGTACTGTACTAGTCAATTTAAAACATCTATTACTGGAAAAATAGCGAGTAATTAAATTTACTTTACGGCTGGAAAGTTAGCTATAAGTTATTTAATTAGCACAGAAAATCTCAGTGAAATATATATTGAAAACTTTAAATACACTAAATTACTTCAAATCTAGTATATAAATTACCGCAATCAGAAAAATGAAACACTCCACGGAATCTATTAATTTTCACTCTGTACGAGAAATCTTAAGATAACGAGCTAGTGAATTCAGATAGATTTCTGGCAACTGATCATGGCTATCGGAGAGACATGGTATATATTGACATGTTTCGTACTATCTTTCTTTAATGCGAAAGTCACACCACTGCCAGACCCGAGCCAATTTGCCGTTCGATTTCTTGAATCAAAGGTAATTTTACCACCTCTTGACTTTCATCATCTCCGCCTTGCCGAAAATCAGCTATGCAATTTTCACCTGAAAGTTTTACAATCCAAGGTCCGTCTCACTGAATATCATGTGTTCCCCTGATCAAAGAATCTATTACGCCATGCTCCGCGCTTCGCTCCCCGTTTCACATAGGGCTTGATTGCCAGATGGCCCCCGTGTTAATTAAACTGGTGAATCCTTCGTTCATGTAGCAAAAAGTATACTCTAGATGGGGAGGGGCAAAAGTGGATGATTACTGTTGCACTATTTTCATCTGTGACATTGATAAAGGGCATCCATGTCATACTCCTGTCTTCACCTCAAAAGTTAGATTGCTCAATCCAACACTGCATGTAAAGTTAGCATAGAGGCTTTTTTATGATGGAAACAATTCAGCTAGAAATTCCATAAGCTCTCAGTATTTTCCACAGGCTGTCCTTGTATATGCTGTCAAAAGCCTTTTCAAAATCAACAAAGTTAATGTATAGCTGTCTCTGTTATTCCGAGCACTGCTCTATAATGGTTAAAGTAAATGTGAGGATGAAAGGATACAGTATACATAATGAGAGAGAGAGAGAGAGAGAGAAAGAGAGAGAGAGAGAGAGAGAGAGAGAGAGAGAGAGAGAGAGAGAGAGAGAGAGAGAGAGAGAGAGAGAGAGAGAGAGAGAGAGAGAGAGAGAGAGAGAGAGAGGATAGGCAGAATGTCAGATGGGCCTGCGTGCCCAATTCTTAACCCTTTGAAAATAAAGTTCGTTCGTTCGTTCCTGAGGGTGACTATATGATCTGCACATCTTCTGTTCTTCCTGAATCCTGCTTGCTCTTTCCTCAGTTTAAGGTCTACTGCTTTTGAAAATCTCTGGATAATTATTCTGCCTAGTATTTTACTGGGAACTGAAAGGAGAGTAATTCTTCTCCAGTTGTTGCAGTCTGGTCACCCTTCTTGGGTAACTGGACAATTATTTCTTTACGCCACTCTCATGGTGTTGTCTCTGTTTTCCAGACTTGTGCAAATAGTGGTTCTAAAAGTTCTGCTTCTAGTTCAGGATCTGCCTTGAATAACTCAGCATTTAAATTGCCGTGACCAGGAGCTTTTCCATTCTTTAACCCTTTGATAGCTGTGATGATTTCTTCTCTTTGTGGAATGTCTGTATTTGCGTCTAGATCATTTTCAGCCTCAGGAACATTCAGCTGAGTCTCTGCTGGTTCCTTATTCAGTGTTTCTCTGAAGTGCTCTGCCCATCTTGTTTCCTGCCCCTGTGCTGTGGTGATGAGATTTCCTTGCTTGTCTCTTACTAACGTAATATTGTTTGCACCCCGTTTTCCGATGATAGTTTTAGTTATTTTATGTACTGTGCTTTGGTCATTTCTCAGTGCTGCCTATTCTGCCTGTCTTGCGAGATCATCCAGAAATTTCCTTTTGTTGGCTAGGGTTTGATGTTTTACTTCCTTGTCCAGTTGACTGCACTGTTTGCTATATACTTCCTTTAACCTGGGAGACTTTACTTCTATTTTCTCTCTTTTCATTTATTTTCTCTTTGCTATGATGTTTAATGTTTCTGGTGTTATCCAATCTTGTCTCTTTTTTTCCTGGAATCCCAAGCATGAATCGCTGCTTTCCTTATATTTAGTTGAAAAGGTGTTGAATTTCTTGGTCAACATCGTCAGTCGCTGTCTTTTTGCAATTTGATATCGTGTCTTTACATCAACCACAAAAGCTTTTCTGGTGAGGGGTCCTTGAGTTTGTTGATGTTATACCTTTTCTGTTTAGTTGCAATTGGTCCAGCAGCTCTGAGTTTCACCTTCAGTCTTGCTACTACTAGGTGATGATCACTTCACACATCTGCACCTCTTCTTACTTTCATGTCTTGTAGTGAATGCCTCCATCTACCATTGATTTTAATGTGGTTTATCTGGTTTCTGTTCCAGCCGTTTGGTGATTCCCATGTTAACTTGTGGATTTCTTTGTGTGCAAAAAGTGTTCCTCCAATGACAAAGTTGTTAATGATGCAGAAGCTTATTAGTTTATCCCCATTCATTTACTGTTCCGCTGCCACATTTCTCCATTACTCTTTCATTATATGTATTGTGTTTTTCAACTTTCGCATTAAGGTCTCCCTTTACTATGATAAGATCATATCTAGGTGCGGTTTTATTTCCTTTTGCAGCTGTTGATAGAATTCGTCCTTGACCTCTTCATCGCAGTCACTTGTTGGTGCATAGCATTGTATTATTGTAGTGTTGGTGAATCTCCCCCTCAGTCTTGTTCGTATGAGTCTGTTGTTGACGGGTTTCCACTCCAGTAATGACCTTTTTATTCCTCTATTTAGGATAATGGCTAACGCCTTCATTGTGCTGACCATCCTCTCTACCGGAGTTAAGTACTGTTTCTCCTGTTGCTGTTTGTATTCTCCCCATCCTGGTCCATCTGCTCTCACTTATTCCCAGGATATATAATCTGTATTTCCTCCTCTCTGTCGTGATCTGCTTCAGTTTTCATGCCTTATTCATGGTTGTGACGTTCCAGAATCCAATTCTTTTTTGGTGTTTTGCGATCGGGGCATCCATTTTCATGCCAATGGCTTCCTTTCGGCTTTCACCACTGACAGTCATATGAGCCTCAGACGCCGGATGTCCTTCCCGCATCAAAGTTTTTGCATTTATTGCTGTTTCCGTAACGGTTAAGATTTTTTTACATAGACAGGGGTGTCTGCCCTGTGCTAAAACCCTAAACCTGGAGGACCAGGGTACCAGCTTTTGTCTGACCCCTACCCGCGTAGACCTGTCCAGCTTGGTTAAATCTACCAGAAGTAAAACTCCCGCTGGCATAGCTCTGGGGGTTGTTAAGGTACGCAAGCTGAAGCTGCCATACCGCTACAAGGTATAAGTACCATTGATGGCAGTCCAAAAGCTACAGACATTCATTAATGGGTGCTTGCATAGAACAGAAGTATGAAAATGGTATGACAAGATCACACATGTGTAACTGATGATAAGAACCAAACAAGTCCCAGTGGAACAAGAGATAATAAGAAGACACTGGCAATGGGTAGGACACACATTGAGGAAACCTGTTGATAGCATTACAAGGCAGTCCTTGTTATGGAGTCCCCCCAGGGAAAGAGAGACAGAGCTAGATACAAAAACACACGGAGAAGGGAACTGGAGATTGATGTGAAAATGATGAGGAAGACATGGAAAGAACTTGAGGTGATGGCACGTGACAGGAAGACTTGGCATGTGTTTGTTGAAGACCTATGCTCCTTGGGGAGCTAAAGGGTATTGATTGATTCATTCGTTGATTGAGGGTTCATTCCAACAACTCTTTTTCAGGGCCCACTCAGTGCATAGTGCCCCGTCTGCCCGGGTGGTACTTACACTATCGGTCCTAATGCACGGCTAGTTAAAGTGTGTATGTTTTTTCTGCGTGCCTATCCTAATGATTATTAAAGGATTTTTCTTACCTTAGAAATGCATAAAAAGCTATAGGGTGTTCATTTTTACACATGTCCCTTGTTTGGATTGTTGTCCAGCAGGCTGTTAATGTTCGGATTTCAGATAGCGACAATCTGTAGCCCTCCTGAGTTAACTCATTGACTATGTCCCACTCTGGAGACAGATAAATAATGCTTCTGTCGTCCTCCTCGTCTGGAACTTTGCACCAAAAGACACCCATTTTAGTGACTGTTCGAAACTGCCTCTAAACGGGGTGCCAGTCGTTGTCCGTACACGTAGTCGGCTTTAAGTCTGAGATGACGTAAGTACACCATGAAACAAGCAGTGGCGTTTCTGAAATATAAATTTTGATTCATGTACTTTGTGACAAAACGTCTGTACGTGTTCTTTTGGTGGCTCTCTCACACCTTCAGCTTTACAGCAGTATCATTTCTTCTTCATTTTTCTCTCCAATTGCTTATTATTTGGCAATTTTTTGCCCTTTCATTCATTATTTTGCTCTATGCTGAATCTAGTAGGGGAAGTCTCTAACACTCTACTCCCCTACGGAAGTATCTGCTATGGGACTATCTTTATCTCTTACATTTTTGCTTTACCACTCCTCAGACTTATTTACGTTCCGCCAGGTGAACTGGGGGTATTATCGTAACAATACCGGGTCATTATCACCGGTCAGCTGAAATACGTTTATCTTATTCTCTCAGTCTGACCACCCTTTGAAACATGTCGGTCCAACATTTGACCCCAGGTGAAAAGCTGATGACGGTGTTCATCCAAGACGGTAGAGCGCACGAACACGCAAAAAAAGACGTCTGAAGGATGGGTGATAATTAGATTATCGCATCCGCTGGCCCCTGTCTGTATCATTATTAAAGATAATTTGTCTGGGTAAACAATCTTAACGGAAGGCACTTAGACAGGTAATCAGTTCATACATTTGTTTGTGAAAGTGCACAAGATGTCACCGGAAATATTACATCTTATTATAAAGATGTCACGCGTGGGAATATTAAATTTAATATTTTAAACACGTGGGGAAATTTTGAATTTAAACAACCCAACCCACGTAGTGCGAAAAGAGCTTACGATTGGATTGAAGTGAGAGCCGGAATATACAATGAATCCACTGGCAAGTTTTCCGGAAAGTACAATCGGTGATTAGAACTGGAAACTGAAAGTAAAATCTAGCGAACTCAGAGACACAGAACAGACAGCTTTGTAACTTCAAACAAGCAACTCCCAAACAGCCAGAAAGAGAAGGATCGGACCTAGAATTCCATATTTATAAGTGACAGATCGAAGTATTTGGGAAACTTAAAACCTTAAAAGATAAGCCCGCCTGTATAAATACAAGACTGTAAACTTAAGGGACCAGGACTTAAAATAAGAAGACTGGAAACCTAGGAATTGGATCATCAGTCATAAGAGAAATAATATCCCAGACCAAGTGTTTCATAGAACACCGTCATAAGAGGAATTTCTCAGACGAAATTGATTCGAGAGCATATGCACCGAAATTGCTCGTGTCCATCTGAAACCTGTGCAAGGAGATTGTGTATAACCCAAAATTTTGGGGTAAGTGAAACATTTATTTGTACAAATGTGAATTTGACATGTTTTTCTTGCTAAGTGGTTATATATGAGGCTGTCAACCTCAATATACGAAAATAGTATATTCATAAACCACTACAGCAAGCGCTGATGATTTCTTCTGGCTAGTCGTGCGAAAAACCCAACAGCAGAGGTGACCCTAGACTCCGACTGGAGCAGTGTTGAATTATGATTACATCACATGTGCCTCAAGTGTAGCATATCATTTTGTGAGATATGAGTAACTTGTTAATGTTAGTTCATGCACAAATCATTATTTGCGCTGTCCAGACACATTTTCCCAGTTAATACCCAGAGGAATATTGGTGAATTTAATTCATCTTTCCTGAGTTGCACTGTGTATAGTCAAGAATTTAATTCTTCTGAGAGATTATCATTGGTGGGTGGACACCGAGAGGATGCGCCTGTTAAGCTTCCAACTCAGTGTACTTAGCAGAGGCATTTATCTTTCTATTTTTTCTAAAAGTACGTGGTTAAAAGCATCAGACGGTTTGAAGTACTAACGTTACGACGCCGCTAGTATGCGGAGAAGTGTCCTCATCACCAAAAAGAAGTGACAGAAACCACGGCGACAGGACTCACCAAGAGTTAAGTTTTCGTGTAAAATAAACGAAAGCAACGGACTTTGATAAATCCTTACCTACGTCTCATTGACAAAAACTTGTATTTACAGCAAAATTTCACCAATCTTTCCATATTTATTTTAACTTTTAAAGACTAATTCATTATTAAAATTGTTACATGTTGCTTTAAAACTAAACAATCAGTCGCTTCAGTTTTTTTATATGTATGAAAGCAAACATATGAGCCAGAATATTTTATATATATATATATATATATATATATATATATATATATATATATATATATATATATATATATATATATATATATATATATATATATATATATATATATATATATATATATATACAACGGGCTGATCACCCGTTTGCCAGTCACTTCGATTACGGAAACAACAGCAAATGGGTTGATTTGCCGTTGCCCTAAAGACGCCATTAGGCGTGATGGGAAATAATGGCAAAGAAAACCTATCTGCTGTTGCCCTAAGACGCCACTAGGCGTAATGGCCACTGACTGCTTTGACGGTCGGTGGCTAAGGACGGAAGAAGAAGAAGAAGAAGAGATATATATATATATATATATATATATATATATATATATATATATATATATATATATATATATATATATATATATATATATATATATATATATATATATATATATATATATATATATATATATATATATATATATATATATATATATATATATATATATATATATATATATATATATATATATATATATATATATATATATATATATATATATATATATATATATAATCATAATCTATCTATTTATTTATATATATATATATAATCTATAGATATATCTATATATATATATATATATATTATATATATATATATATATATATATATATATATATATATATATATATATATATATATATATATATATATATATATATATATATATAGAGAGAGAGAGAGAGAGAGAGAGAGAGAGAGAGAGAGAGAGAGAGAGATAGATTTTTATATATATATATATATATATATATATATATATATATATATATATATATATATATATATATATATATATATATATATATATATATATATATATATATATATATATATATATATATATATATATATATATATATATATATATATATATATATAGACATATATTTCCCTCTAAACAGAGCTATACCATTATAAGAGGAATTCGATGAATTAACTCAACTGGGGGCTTGAACGGGCAAAAAAACCATTGCTTAAATCCTTCACAAAAGGCGACGGACAGATATAAGTTAACCATTGCTCAGCGCTATGCCGCATGGTTCTTGACTTCTGAAGTATCTTGTGAAGACTCCCTTCGAATAGAAGCGCCATTACACTTCTATCTACATCTCTGACAAGAGTAATCTTGTGCGAAGTGTAAACACCTTTGAAGACCCATTTAGATACTCTTGAGTTTTGGCCATTGTTGGACCACTACTGCAAAGCAGGGGAGGCAATCCGTGACAATCTTGTAACAAATTTGTGCCAAGTCCTCCTGTGCTGTGCCCTCCCCTCAGTGTTGCTCTGTTTTTCGTGATCCCTTTCATCCTTATCTACAGTTATCGTTTCCATTTGTTTTTTCAGTCTCCCTCTCCAGAACAAGGACTGTCTTGTCATGCTATCAAGCAGTTTTCTCAATGTGTGTCTTATCCATCGCCAGCGTCTTCTTCGCAGTGCTGCGACTCCAGTGGATTTTTAGTCTTAGCTCATACCAGAACTATTTATTTGTTTTATTATTTCATTTTCTCCTTTGGAATTTTGTTCATTGAATTTCTTGAGTTGATTTTTCTTTCTTTCTTGTTCCCTATATGTATTAGCTTATTTGTTGTACTTTTCCCTAGCGTCACCTGTATTGTTTATTTTTTTCCATCTTTCTGTATCGCTCTTGTTCGTTTGATTTGTTTATATTTTTTTAACGTGTTTGCAGTGTCCATTGTCTTTTTTTTTCCCTTGACCTGTCTATATTTCTTGTCTTTGTTGCCCGTTTGTAACTGTGGCTGACGAAGGGTGAACCCCGAAACGTCCTGTGCTGCTGGTGTACTGTCCATTTTTAAAACTGACTGCAAACCCTTTTTTATTTATTTTGCCTAATTATATATTACTTCTTTTCTCTTGTTCCGAAGGCACCTGTCTGGCATTTATAATATGTTCCACATTTGTCATCCCATTTCAATCCTTCCATTCTACGCAAGCCCTCAATTATGAAAATTTTTAACTTCTTGGGTGTCGTTTTAGAGCCATACAATAGCACTGCCTTGACAGCTGAGTTGACGCTAGGCAGTGTTGTCATTCGAAAGGTCCTGGGTTCGAGTCTCCGGTAAGTCTATCACTTCTGCTGTTTTTCTGGTGTCTAGTTTTTTACTTCTTCATTTCTCACAACAGCCTGAAACATAACTTTATGTGTATTATTTATTTACTGACGATTATGATATTTGCTTTGAAATTGTTTCTAATGATGTTCATATATTTTCTATTGCAATCAAAGCTCCTCTCGCCTTTCGTCTTGCTATTTTGATAACACTGTCTGTGTCTCCAACTTTGTCAATAAAGTTGGCAAAATATATGTATGATTCTATATTTAAAGGTATTTCTTCAAGTGAAATCTTACTATCATTTGCTGCATTTATTTCCCATAATCTGTCTTTTCCCTGACTGTTGTCAGATCATTTGCAGTGTCGACTTTTTAAGTATTTTCATTGTGTCTCGCTTCTGCTTAAGTTTATGAGACAGAAGAGCCAAGGCATCTACAAAATCTAGATTGTGAAGTTGTGTTGTCTACTGAATTTTATTTCTGTTTTGCCAAGACAGACATGACAACATGGTGCACTCCAGCTCTTATCTATAATGGCTCCGATAGCCGTCCTACATGAAGAAGTCTACATTTCATGTTTTCCTGTTGTTTTTATTAGGTTAATAATCTTCAGAAGGAATACATAATGCCCCATCAATTATATGTCTATGGACTCTTTAAATATCTCAGTGATGATTCTGTTAAATATTTTTCCTGGCACTGATTATCGCGCTGTAATGTGTGCACTCATGTAAATCTTCCTTCTTGTGCAGCTTGACCAAATATCCTTCCTTCCATTCTGCTGGTATTTTTTCTCATTCTCAAACTGTACCATTTTCTATAATATCTCGGTAGAAGTGTCAATATCTGCTTTGATAACCTCTTCTGAAATGCCATCTGGGGGAGCAGCTTTCCACTCTTTCACACGCTTCATGATTTTCTTTATTTCTCCTGTATTTGGTCCTTCACAATTAATTTGTAGCTACTCGTTTGCTGTTGTCTGGGGATTTAGAAGTCCATTGATGTCTTGGTAATGAAAACATTGACTTTAGCCAACAGAAATGGAATCCAGTGGACTCTGATTAAACCGCTTTACGACCTAGGATTGACCGACCACCTAGCTGTGTCCCATAACCATAATCAGATGCAAGACAAAATGAAAATACTCGATGAGAGGTCACAGCAAGTGAGTCTGAAACTACACAGGGAGAAAGCAACGGTAATGAGATTAAGTTCAGGAAATGATAACAATATTGCACTTGAAGAAAAACAACTACAATATGTAGAATCATACATATACCTTTGTAGCAATATAGGCACTCTTGGAAGGACAAGCAATCAGATGAAAATAAGAATACAAAAGGATAGAGGAGCTTTCATTCCATTTGGAAGTATAAAGAGATCAAGAGAATTCAGGTCCAACACAAACATCAGAATATTCAATTCAAATGTCAAGTCAGTCCTATTGTATGGCTCTGAAACATGCAAAACAACAACCAAAAAGCTACAGACTTTAATAAATGGGTGCTGGCGTAGAGTAGAAGGAGTGAAGTGGCATGACAAGGTCACCAATGTTGAGCTGATGACAAGAACCATACAAGTGCCAGCAGAACAAGAGAAGAGATGAAGACACTGGAGATGGATAGGACACACATTAAGGAAACCTGTTAATAGTATTACCAGGCAGCCCTTGTTCTGGAATTCCAAGGGAAAGAGAGATAGAGGGAGACCAAGGAACACATGAAGAAGAGAACTGGAGATGAAGAAGATATGAAAAGACCTTGATCTGGTGGCACAGAATAGGAAGACTTGGCATACGTTTGTTGAAGGCCTATGCTCCTTGGGAAGCTGAAGTGTCATGAACGAATGAAGTACTGTCTAAGAAAAAGTGTGTATTGGAATAGTGGTAATCTTTTAATATGACAATTTGGATTACAATTAATTGAATAAGGTGGCAAAAAATAAAAATAAAAACAGTATATTGTATTAACAATACTGAGTCGAATAAGAAACTGGTGAAAAACTAATATCATCACATGTAACATTATATTAGCAGATGCAATTAATATAACACAGACATTCAGTGGGAAATGCTGAAAGAATAAGTATCAAGCATGAAAATAAATCCTACAAGCAAGAACAATAAAATGGAACAGATTAAAACATGAAATAACTACATTTGTCAATAATGGACGAAAGAACGGTTAGCGGCCGAGAAGAAAAACTATGGCAAGCTAAACAAAGAAATAGTAAATAAATGAAACGTGGTTAAGAGCTCTAGCTAAATTAGACATTCAATAAAGCAGAAAAATACCTTTTAAATTTTTATGTAGACTAAAGGTACAGTTTACAGTTAAGAAAAATAATCACCAAACCAGATAATATAACAGTAGAGGAAGTGGAGGCTGTGGGAGAATTTGGAGTGGACGTAACAACGAAACTGTTGAATGACATCTACAACAATGGTCACATACTTGATGATCTATTAAAATCCATTTTCATAGCTTTGACAAAGAAACCTGGAGCCACTGAAAGTGAAGAATGATGCGTAATTTGTTTTAAGATGAACTGAAGTCTCAAGAGCTCTTGTCGATATTTGGTTTCTTTTGTTGGAAGAACAGAGTTGGGGAGAAATGAAGTCAATATCAAAACATTTTTAATGTGGACACATACCCTGTGATATGCTGAAGACACCGTACTAATAACAAAAAGCGAAATGAACCACAGGTAGTGAATGATAAGGTAGTGGCATAAAAATAAAGGTATTAGATTTAAAATAGCACGAAGGTGGAATTGATGGTTATCTTGAAGAAACTGAATGTTCCACAATGCAGCATCGAAGTAAAGGGGGCACTTCTTAAACAAGGCCATGGATTTAAATACCTGGTCATACTTCACGTTTTCTCACGCATATCTCGTGAGACTCTGAAGAGAACCAGAAAGAATAGGACTAATTCAAAGCGAATAATAGGATGTTGTGCATGTGGTTGGCAACCTCAATGTTGTGCATGTGGTTGGCAACCTCAATGTTGTGCATGTGGTTGGCAACCTCAATGTTGTGCATGTGGTTGGCAACCTCAATGTTGTGCATGTGGTTGGCAACCTCAATGTTGTGCATGTGGTTGGCAACCTCAATGTTGTGCATGTGGTTGGCAACCTCAATGTTGTGCATGTGGTTGGCAACCTCAATGTTGTGCATGTCGTTGGCAACCTCAATGTTATGCATGTGGTTGGCAACCTCAATGTTGTGCATGTGGTTGGCAACCTCAATGTTGTGCATGTGGTTGGCCACCTCAATGTTGTGCATGTGGTTGGCCACCTCAATGTTGTGCATGTGGTTGGCAACCTCAATGTTGTGCATGTGGTTGGCAACCTCAATGTTGTGCATGTGGTTGGCAACCTCAATGTTGTGCATGTGGTTGGCAACCTCAATCTTGTGCATGTGGTTGGCAACCTCAATGTTGTGCATGTGGTTGGCAACCTCAATGTTGTGCATGTGGTTGGCAACCTCAATGTTGTGCATGTGGTTGGCAACCTCAATGTTGTGCATGTGGTTGGCAACCTCAATGTTGTGCATGTGGTTGGCCACCTCAATGTTGTGCATGTGGTTGGCCACCTCAATGTTGTGCATGTGGTTGGCCACCTCAATGTTGTGCATGTGGTTGGCCACCTCAATGTTGTGCATGTGGTTGGCCACCTCAATGTTGTGCATGTGGTTGGCAACCTCAATGTTGTGCATGTGGTTGGCAACCTCAATGTTGTGCATACGGTTGGCAACCTCAATGTTGTGCATACGGTTGGCAACCTCAATGTTGTGCATGTGGTTGGCAACCTCAATCTTGTGCATGTGGTTGGCAACCTCAATGTTGTGCATGTGGTTGGCAACCTCAATGTTGTGCATGTGGTTGGCAACCTCAATGTTATGCATGTGGTTGGCAACCTCAATGTTGTGCATGTGGTTGGCAACCTCAATGTTGTGCATGTGGTTGGCAACCTCAATGTTGTGCATGTGGTTGGCAACCTCAATGTTGTGCATGTGGTTGGCAACCTCAATGTTATGCATGTGGTTGGCAACCTCAATGTTCTGCATGTGGTTGGCAACCTCAATGTTCTGCATGTGGTTGGCAACCTCAATGTTGTGCATGTGGTTGGCAACCTCAATGTTGTGCATGTGGTTGGCCACCTCAATGTTGTGCATGTGGTTGGCAACCTCAATGTTGTGCATGTGGTTGGCAACCTCAATGTTGTGCATGTGGTTGGCAACCTCAATGTTGTGCATGTGGTTGGCAACCTCAATGTTGTGCATGTGGTTGGCAACCTCAATGTTCTGCATGTGGTTGGCAACCTCAATGTTCTGCATGTGGTTGGCAACCTCAATGTTGTGCATGTGGTTGGCAACCTCAATGTTGTGCATGTGGTTGGCCACCTCAATGTTGTGCATGTGGTTGGCAACCTCAATGTTGTGCATGTGGTTGGCAACCTCAATGTTGTGCATGTGGTTGGCAACCTCAATGTTGTGCATGTGGTTGGCAACCTCAATGTTGTGCATGTGGTTGGCAACCTCAATGTTGTGCATGTGGTTGGCAACCTCAATGTTGTGCATGTGGTTGGCAACCTCAATGTTGTGCATGTGGTTGGCCACCTCAATGTTGTGCATGTGGTTGGCCACCTCAATGTTGTGCATGTGGTTGGCAACCTCAATGTTGTGCATGTGGTTGGCAACCTCAATGTTGTGCATGTGGTTGGCCACCTCAATGTTGTGCATGTGGTTGGCCACCTCAATGTTGTGCATGTGGTTGGCCACCTCAATGTTGTGCATGTGGTTGGCAACCTCAATGTTTTGCATGTGGTTGGCCACCTCAATGTTGTGCATGTGGTTGGCAACCTCAATGTTGTGCATGTGGTTGGCAACCTCAATGTTGTGCATGTGGTTGGCAACCTCAATGTTGTGCATGTGGTTGGCAACCTCAATGTTGTGCATGTGGTTGGCCACCTTAATGTTGTGCATGTGGTTGGCCACCTCAATGTTGTGCATGTGGTTGGCCACCTCAATGTTGTGCATGTGGTTGGCCACCTCAATGTTGTGCATGTGGTTGGCCACCTCAATGTTGTGCATGTGGTTGGCCACCTCAATGTTGTGCATGTGGTTGGCAACCTCAATGTTGTGCATGTGGTTGGCAACCTCAATCTTGTGCATGTGGTTGGCAACCTCAATGTTGTGCATGTGGTTGGCAACCTCAATGTTGTGCATGTGGTTGGCAACCTCAATTTTGTGCATGTGGCTGGCAACCTCAATGTTGTGCATGTGGCTGGCAACCTCAATGTTGTGCATGTGACTGGCAACCTCAATGTTGTGCATGTGGCTGGCAACCTCAATGTCGTGCATGTGGCTGGCAACCTCAATGTTGTGCATGTGGCTGGCAACCTCAATGTTGTGCATGTGGCTGGCAACCTCAATGTTGTGCATGTGGTTGGCAACCTCAATGTTGTGCATGTGGTTGGCCACCTCAATGTTGTGCATGTGGTTGGCAACCTCAATGTTGTGCATGTGGTTGGCAACCTCAATGTTGTGCATGTGGTTGGCAACCTCAATGTTGTGCATGTGGTTGGCAACCTCAATCTTGTGCATGTGGTTGGCAACCTCATCAAGTAAACAAATATGCCTCCGAAGCCACCACTGCAAGAGTTTATACTTTGGTGTAGGCCAGGGGTCGGGAACCTTTCCGTGACAAAGAGCCAAATATTTAATTGTCTCCATTTTAACAAATTGAAGAACCGCATGAAAAAAAATCACATCATAACCCTCATTCACTAAGAGTTAAGAAGTAGAGAGTCGCACGAGATGGCTCAAAGAGCCGCATGCGGCTCGCGAGCCATGGGTTTCCGACCCCTGGTGTAGGCTTTCCTCAAGTTATGACTTCCAACTGTGGTGGCTCCATAATAAGCGAAACTGAAGATGATGATCATGATGAGATATAACATTACATGGAATCTCTCAGAAATAAAGGAGATGATAAAGCAAGCAAACACATTCTTCCAGAAAAGTAAAAATGTTTCTTTGAAACAAGCGAAAGAAGTAAGAAAGAATGATTTGAAATGGTGTTTAGCAGTTACACTACCATGTGGAAGTAACGTAGGACGTTGAATAAAGAAGGTGAAAAGATAAGAGAAAAAGAACACCGAATACTATAGGAGAATTTTTAAATAAAGATAGTGAAAAGTCTAATGATTAATATAATTCTTCTTCCTCCGTCCTCGTTCGTCCTGAAAAGGACGTTGGTTGCGTTGTGTCCGTTTGCAGCGAAGCTGCGGTATTTGCGCCTTTCAGCCGACACATCCGACTTCCGCACGGCATTTTTTGAGACCGGGTTTGCCTTCCCTCTTCGATTCCTACTCCTCAGCCAGACTGCAGTGATGCAGCCTGTTTCCAGGACCACCACATGGAGGTGGAGTAGGGTCTTGGTCAGCTCTGGTTCACTGACCCTGACGCAGGCAGTCAAGCTATGGGTCGCTTACTGCATTCCTCACTTTTGATGCGTCTTGGGTCCCGATTAATATAATAAAAGATAACACGCCTGACTGATACATATATAATACTATATTACCGTGAGTGTTTAGACTCTTAGGTTAACCCTTGTAAATAAAAAGAGGATCAAAATATTATTAACCAGTTGAAGAGAATGAATTATTTGTATTTCGATGAAGGTGGGGTTTTTTTTTGCGTTGATTGATAAAGAAGAAGAAAAAGGGTTTTTCTTCATTGAGAAAGACAAAAGAGAAGTTGGCAAGAAAACAAAGATGGCTGTATCCCGCTCCAATTATGTCCCAGTCTTGACGTATGGATGCGGGTCATGGGCAACAACTACAACCCATAAAAGTCGATCCAAATTTCAGAAATGAGGTATCTGAGAAAGGTGGTTGAAGTAACAAGAAGAGACATGGTCCTCAACTAGACGAAATGTCAAGGCCTAAAAACCCAACCACTGCAGACCCAACAGAACAGTCTCAACTAAGATGGTTTGGCCATGTCTGCAGAATATGAGAATATCGGCTGCCAAGTCAGTATGGGAGGCTAAGAGCCAGGGATCCAGACCTCCAGGACGACCCAGAGTCCACTGGGAGGACAACATTAGACAATATCTGAAAGAATACATATTCACTGCGGAGCAAAAAGGTACGAAAGATAGGAAATTACCCAAAGGTAATTAGGATAGGCCTAATAACTAGGAAATCCGAAGAGAAAAATAATTATGAAAATATGTCATTATTACGCTAATAAGAATGGGATACCCTTTCATCTCATTGTAACATCGCCGGCAATGAAGAGGCTGACAGAATGACAAAAGAAGGTTCACATTTACCTCAGTCTGATGCAAGCATAACTTTTGAGGAGGCAAAGAGTTTTTATCAGAATCAGTTACAGAAACAAATGGAATGTAGAACATCCAGGGCACACACAGAATGATGCTTACTACCAGCTCCACAGAAGAGAACAAGTGGTAATCTTCAGACTCCGCACTGGCCACAACAGATTGAGATACCATCTATTCAACAAGCTAAAGATAGGAACTACCGATCAGTGTAACTGTGGCACTGATAAAATGACTTGCTGAACATCTGCTTCAAATAATAATAATAAATTCTTTAAGCGCCAAAAAAATTGCGTTCATTTTTTTCTTTCAAAACAACTGTTCCCGAAGACGCACGCACGCAGTTCTAGTAATCGCCTGTTGGGTCTCTTCTATTTGTTTTACAGTGGGGGTCTAACAATGACTACATTGTTAAACTGTCAGCTGGTTTCCTAAGTGAGCGTCCTATCAGATTTTTTTTTTTTTTTGAATTTTTGGTCCAGGCACAGGAAAACTGGTGTTATTCTTACGCATGGGATACGCGGTTCAACCCCATGTGTGTTATAATTTGAGTATAAAGTATTTTTTTTTAATTGTATATACTGTAGCATATTGACCTTGGATGGGTTTTTTTTCTGTGTTGGTTCTTCCAGGCTGCAATTTCTCTGTCATCTGTTGTAATGTTACTTCTGCAGTACTTATGATGTATCCATTTCCCTTTTCGTAGGCTAATCTCTCTATACCGTGTTGCATTGTGAGAGGTTTGTAGGTTTTGTTTTACTCTCCTACCTGTGACGAAATCAGTCGTGCTTTTTATAACTCTCATTCACTCCGGCAGTATCTCTTCATTTCTTGATTTTTATCATTCATCATCCTAATGTGATGGGGCCGAAAAGGAGACGCCCGCCCCCTACCTGTTTTTGGGCAGATTATTTTCGATGTGCGCGAAGCATTCTGGGTTGTGAAAAGTCTGAAGTAGAAGATATGTAATGAGGCCACAATAATGCCTTTAAATTAAGTTGTGGTGTAGAATTGTGTTATATTAAATAGCTGTAGGTTTTATTTGTGTTTTCGCTATTCCTAAGCGATAATCGCGTGTGATATTTAAGTAGCCAAGATTAATACACCCAGCGCGCAGTAGTTGAGTGATTAGCCTAGTGCCTATAAAAAGAGATAGCGAACTACAAGCTGGCCTATTTTGCCACAGTCGCCAGAGAGAACAGACGACAGAGCCAAGCTGTAAATGCCTTGAGCACATTAGCATCGGGCACTGTTGGGTGTTTTGTTTTGTTTTGTTTAGTTTTGTTTTGTTATGTTCGCTAGTTCATTTGTTTAATGTTTGCTTTGTCACTGAATGGGCTGTAAAAATAAATATAGCCCCTGCCTCTAGAATCAAGAGTTTTATTGTTGTTCGGGTCGGTGCGAGTGTGACAAGAGAGTGATATCACACATCACAACATAATCATCATCATCATCTCGCCCACCCTATCACAATTGGCGTCGTCGGCAGGATCAGGCAGACAGTGACACTGAGCAAACAGCAAACTAACAAATATTGTAAACACCCAGCAGTGCATTCCTGCAGCAAGATGGCTAATGCGCATATGAAGGTACTGTACGTGGAGGAGCCAGAGATAAGGTTGTTTAGTGGAGAGGGGAGGCCCACTTGGCAAGAGTTTGTGGGAGATGTGGAAGCCGCGTGGAAGGTGGCGCCTTTTTGTGCAGAAGACAAGTTAGACATGATCTGGAACAACGTGACACCATTAGTATCTAGAGAATTACGGATACATGGTGGAGCCAAGGCCAGCTCTGAGAAGCTACTGGAAATTGTCAAAAAAAGCCTACAGCGAGCAACCACAAGTCAGTGAGGTGAACAGGAATTTCCCTTGGGAATATGCTGTTTATGGTGAAAGTAAAAAGCCTGAGACACGGGTCCAGATAGCAAGTGCAGAAGTTAAGAAGGAGGAGGAGGCACTCAGAGTAGAATTATCCTTCCTAAAGTCCCAGATAGCACAAATGTCAGAGGCCAGTTCGCCAGCACAAGAGGAGGTGCAGAGAAAAACAGCACCAAGCCAACCGCGGAAGCAGCCAAAGCACAACGAGGAGGTGTGTCCGCGGGAACAGCCAACGCAAGACGAGGAGGTGTGTCCGCGGGAACAGCCAACGCAAGACGAGGAGGTGTGTCCGCAGGAACCTCAACTAGACCTTCTTGCGTGTGAAAGTCAGGCTGTTGCCAAGGAAAGCTGTGAGCTGACAGCACCGATAAACGCAGTGGCACCGACAAGGCGAAAAGGGATGTGCAAGTGGTATAGTGTCCACAGGGGATGGGGGTTCATCACGCCAGATGATGGAGGTATTGATGTATTCGTACATCAGACCAAGATCTACAGAAAGGGATTCCGGAGTCTGGCGAAGAATGAACGAGTAGAGTTTGACAGCAAACCATCGGTCCAGGGCATGGAAGCAATTTATGTATGCGGCATTGGCGGTCAAGAGTGTAAGGGCAGCAGAAAGCGACCCATGGCACAGAGGAAGCCCAGAAAGATAAGATGCTACAATTGTGGAGACCTGTCAGACCACATGGCAGCCAAGTGCCCTCAAGGCCCGCTTCCGAAGAGATGTTTTCGATGCAAGTCAACTGAACATTTGATAGCCGCCTGTCCCTCAAAGAGCTCTTTCCCGAGACGTGCTACCACAACCAGGTTTCCTGCCGGGTGCAAGCCAAGAGATGACCGTGACAACTGTCACCCTAAGGGCGCCGAGAAGATTGGTAGTCGGTTAGGGGAGGAAACTCGTCTTAAGCAGAGAGAAGGGAGTGCAAGTCAAGGTTCAGAGGAGGAGACACATCAAAAGCAGATAGTGGGGAATGTTGGCCACCGTCCACGCAAAACGAGTGTCAAGCACGTCAGGAGCAATCCCCCTACAGATTCGACAGCTACAAGCACTGACAGGCAGACGTCACGGGCAGGCAGCGATGCGGCACAGGTGTGCGAGTCTTCTAGACCACAGCAACTGCCAGCCCGACAACGTACAACTGGGGACATAACGACCAAGAGGGTCCCCAGCCGAGTTGTACCGAATACAGAATCTGAGCCCAAAACATCGCCGCTGAGAAATAATCAAACGCAGCACCAACGATCTAAGAGATGTCGACTGAAGCGCCAGAGGTAGTGATGTTGTCGGGACGACAACAAAATCAGGAGGGAGATGTGTGATGGGGCCGAAAAGGAGACGCCCGCCTCCTACCTGTTTTTGGGCAGATTATTTTCGATGTGCGCGAAGCATTCTGGGTTGTGAAAAGTCTGAAGTAGAAGATATGTAATGAGGCCACAATAATGCCTTTAAATTAAGTTGTGGTGAAGAATTGTGTTATATTAAATAGCTGTAGGTTTTATTTGTGTTTTCGCTATTCCTAAGCGATAATCGCGTGTGATATTTAAGTAGCCAAGATTAATACGCCCAGCGCGCAGGAGTTGAGTGATTAGCCTAGTGCCTATAAAAAGAGATAGCGAACTACAAGCGGGCCTATTTTGCCACAGCCGCCAGAGAGAACAGACGACAGAGCCAAGCTGTAAATGCCTTGAGCACATTAGCATCGGGCACTGTTGGGTGTTTTGTTTTGTTTTGTTTAGTTTTGTTTTGTTATGTTCGCTAGTTCATTTGTTTAATGTTTGCTTTGTCACTGAATGGGCTGTAAAAATAAATATAGCCCCTGCCTCTAGAATCAAGAGTTTTATTTTGTTCGGGTCGGTGCGAGTGTGACAAGAGAGTGATATCACACATCACAACATAATCATCATCATCATCTCGCCCACCCTATCACACTAATATTTGGCATATTTATTGCCCTTACATTCTTTTACTGTGACCACTCTTCAGACTTATTTACGTTCCGGTAGGTGAACTGTGGTATTATCGTAACAATATCCGGTCATTGTCAGCGGTAATAAGTTTGTCGCTTTGAGTGCCTAGCCAACCTTTGATAATAGACGATCCTCGTTGGACAACCATATTGTTTGTCTGAGCGGCCGGCGACCCTTTTGTTCGTCAGTCTGAAGAAGGCACGAAAACACATGTGAAATGAGATAATAGTTTTACGGACCCATCCCTGATGTGGTTATCGCAGATTATCTGTCTGGGTACACATCTTGGCAGAAGATATTACGCCAGGCAAACATGGTCACATGTTGTTTGTGAGAGTGCACAAGATGCCACCGGAAATATTTCGTCTTATTATTATAAAGAGGTCACGCGTTGGAATATTAAATGTAATATTTTAAAACACGTGGGGGATTTTTTTAAATTAAACCCCCACATAGTCTAAAGAGATTCCATTGGTTTGAAGTGAGCGCCGGAATATACATTGCATTTCATTGGAAAACTCGGCGGAAAGACCATCTGTGATCTGAACTGGAAACTGGAAATATAATCTAGCGAAATCAGAGACACAGAACAGAGACTGCAACGCACGTCATATGAGTAAGCCAGTGAGAAATCGGACTTAGAATTCCTATATTATAAGTAAAGATTGAAGTATTTGGAAAACTTAAAACCTTAAAAGTAAGCCCGCCTTTATAAATACGGAGACTGAAAAACTTAAGGGACCAGGACTTAAAATATGAAGACTGGAAACCTAGGAATTGGATCACCCCTCAAAGAGGAATTCTTACAGTTTCCCAGACCAAGTGTATCGCAGAACACCCGTCAAAGAGGAATTATCAGTTTCCCAGACCAAGTGTGTCGCAGAGCACCCGTCATAAGAAGGAATTACTATAATTTCCCAGATAAAAGTGGTTCGAGAGCATATAACCTTAATTGCTCGTGTCCATTTGTTATGAGTAAAGTTCATAACATGTATGTCGATATCAATACAGTTCGACATGTAGTTGATTTGTTTATGAGACCGTTGCCCTGGTTTCAGGAAGTGACATCTTTACTTTTGATGGCCTAAGTTGCAGACGCCAGTTTTGCAGTCTGCTAACCAAAAGGGTCCCTTGGCTTTGTGATTCGCTGTGTGTCTATTCAAGGTGTTGGACGTTTGTGTTTTATGCTCCGGAGTGTTCGAAGATTTACTGGTCATATTCCTATGTATTCCATCTCTGGATCATCCATAAACCTCCGTGCGATGATACCAGCATTTGTGTAAGAGGAATGATGTGTGACCTGATGAACGTGAGTTGAATTATTATAATAAAAACTGTATGGAAATGTCTTTGACATTGTCCCACTTACAAGACTGTACAGCGACACTAGAGATTGTCTAGTTGATGCCATGACTTTATGTGCATATTATCAGGATATATTTGGAGCTTCAAGATGTTTATGAAATCGCTATGTGAATCGTCCGGCCTGGCCTTTGGAGTGTCATTCATGATTTGAAGAATACGGCTTTTGGGCGGGGATTGAATGGACATACCCTTATCTGTGCTTGGTTTTGAATCAGTGTATGATTCCTCGTGAATTAATCTAATTATATATATGAAGGACTTCTTACTTCAACATAAGAATATAGCCCAAAAAAGGACCGTATCAATGGGGGCCAAAGCCTAAGGATCTTTGTTATCCAGCTATAAAGAAGAATTTTTTCAAGTACATGAAAACTTCCAAGATGGCGACCTGCCGATCGATATGAAGAATTGAGGAACGTTATTTCAAGAAGTATTGTTTACTGCACCTCAAAGTTGAAGTTATTACTCCGAAAAAGACTTTCCTATACAACATATGAGTTCCTAGTTCACATTTGATGCCTGAAGATGGCATATTTTATCAAGATGACGGACCAAAGCGGTGTCCTTTTCAAGTCAGCTGTTCGTGACGTCTAGGCCTAATCTGGTCTACTTTGAAAGATTTTCATCGTTCCTTGCTGAGAGTGACGTGAAATCCAGGAGGAAATTTTTACTGGCATAACAGATGAGTATATTTACGGTTACATACAGCCTGTGTTGCGGATGAGACTGTTTGCCAGAGTGTTTTTTTTTTATCCTATTTGTATTTTCGTGTTTTAATATTATGTGCCTCGTGGGAGGTTGGTGGGACCTGTGAATTTTTTTTCAATACCACAATAATATTTGGTCGAGAGAAATTCATAGGCGTTCTTTAGGGTTTGGTTTATGATCTTCTCAAATGGCGGGGCCGGCATTACAAAGCTGTGAGTTATCTGCTGCTATAGAGATCACCATTACCTCTGTTTGTTAGTTGTACAGTGTTGTTAATTGGCAAGTTTGTTTTTGTGGTTTAGTTGATTGTAATTTTTTTATTTAGTTGTTATCCATTATTGTTTGTGAAATTGTTGATCTTATCTTGTTATCCCTAAGTTATTAGATGTCATACATGTGGTAAACTCGTGCTTGTCTTGTTGTCTGTGTGATAGAGCTGCATTTTATTCAATTGTTTTATAATTCAGATATTTCTGCCTTATTTCTTCATTACTATTTTCTTCATTTTAGCTCTTGTCACTGTATTTAGTCAACTTGTTTGTATTTCTGTTCTTTAGTGCTCCATATTTAACATCTACTATAATATCTATTATTGCATACAGTTGGGGGATTTTGATGTGGTGAAATAGTTGTTGAATATATTGCTGACATATTCATTATATAAAATTTACATTATTGTATAGCTATTGGAAAGCACAATACAGTTGACATTCAAAAATCCGGCCATCGATAATCCGGTTCCTTCAGATTTCCGGCATAGATTTCGGAGCGCATTTTTAAATTTACTGCGTTGGCGCGCCACTGTTTTCTGGAGCAGTTTATGTTTTGATGCAGCTGTTGGGTCTTGCTTGCACGTGTTAACAGGCATTCCTGCTCATTCCTTCTCATTTTATCATTTATTTGCTGCTGTTTAGCCCTATTATGGATTCAGCAAATAAAAGAAGTGGTGTAAAACGTAAACATCGTGCATTGTCGATCGCAGATAAAGTGTACAGGTAATCATTTTCTGTTAAATATATACAGAATATATAACCATAAAAAATCCGGCATTTTAAAAAATCCGGCACTCCTCAGGTCCGGAGGTTGCCGGATTTTTGAATGTCTACTGTAATTGTAAAATATGGCTACCTTGGAGTCTTTTATTAAGGCTGGAAAAGATTTTGGATTGGAGGGTGAAGCTTTAAAGGATTTTGCATTAAAGAAGCTGGAGGAAAAGGAACTCAAGAGATCAAAGACATTTAGAGAGAGAGAGAGAGAGAGAGAGAGAGAGAGAGAGAGAGAGAGAGAGAGAGAGAGAGAGGAGAAGAAAGCAGCTGAAGAATTAGCTGATAAAAGAAGACAGGAAGAATTAGCTGATAAAAGAAGACAGGAGGAATTAGCTGAAAAAAGGATACAAGAAGAAATGGCTCTTGAAAAAGAAAAATTGGCCTATGCTCAGGCTGAAATAAGAGCTCAACAAGAACTGAGAATGGCAGAATTGGAAATTGAAAAATTGAGACTACAACAACCACAGGTTAATCCTATGACTGGTGAAACTAGGAATAAAGATCATCCTTATAATTTTAAGATCAATCTGCCAAAATTTAACTCAAATATCGACGATATTTCATGCTTCCTGAATAGATACGAGACCTATTGTCAGGAGTTTAATATTGATAAAGCTACCTGGTCTAGTAGGCTCAGGAACTTATTAGTAGGTGAGGCACTTACTGCAGTGTACTATGGATGGTCATACTGGAAAAGACTTTGAAGCTGTAAAAGTCTTGCTACTGAAGAAGTATCAATTGGATGAAAATGGCTACAGGTTGAAATTTAAGTCATTATTACCAGATTCAGCAAAAGATTTTACTGAATTTATTTCATCTGTTAATACTTTTCTAGATGGGTTGACTTGTCCAAGATTGAAAAAAAAAAAACTTTTGAAGGACTATCTGATTTGATTCTGAGATACAAGGTATTGTCTTCTATTAGTGGAGAATTTTTGTCATTCCTGCAGGAGAGGAGAATTTACCTAACCTTGAAACTCTTGGTTGTCAGTATCAAGTTGCTCATCCGGGTAGGAACCTTAGTAAGAATAACATTAAGGATTCCCTGCCAGTAGCATCTGCTAGGACTGTAAATTATAATACACCTAGGCAGAGATCTAACAGCATTGACAAAAACTATAGAGTTAATCAAAACCATAATTATGGCAATAACAGAGGCAGGTATAATTTTAACAAAAAATTCTAACAGCCTCAAAGAAATTATAACTCTTATGATGATGGATATTATAATCCACAGTCATCATTCAGACCTAATGATTTTCAAAATAGAGGAGGATATAATGCCAGATCAGGCAGATGACAAAGGTCATTTCATATAAATAATGACAATTCTTATAATAATAGAGGTTATCAACAGAACAATAATTTCAGACAGTCAAGGTTAATAAAGGCTTTGTGAACAACAAACTAGTGTCACTTTTGAGGGACACAGGTTGTACCACGATTGGGGTGCGCAGGTCGTTGGTGGAATGATTATGCATTACATTTGGAGGCACAGTGGAATACTATCCAACTGCGGAAGTATTCTTGGATACACCGTACTTTACTGGGAGAACTCTCGTGTGCCTGTTGAATAGTCCCATCACAGGAATTACCCTAGGAAATATTCCTGGCATTCGTGAATGTACAAAGGATGATATTGAAAAATGGAAACAACAGCATCTGAGATGTGCAAATGCTGTTACAACCAGAGCTCAGGCTCGGGTTGAATTGGATAATCACATCCAAAGTGATAATGTGGTAGATGAGGTGATGAATGATGAGAATGAGACTGAAGAAGAGGGGGTGAGTGATGAAGAGCATAATAATGATAATGAGAAAAAAATGATAATGAGAAAAAAATGATGATGAGGTAAATAATAATAAGGACGAGGAAAGTGATGATAATTTCCAGGTGGAACTTATTGATAAGGAATCTTTTATTCAAAGACAAAATAATGATGATTCCTTGGGGAAATTTTTTCAAGTTGCAAGATCCGATGATGTGATGTTTGATAATAATGCAAAACACTGGTATACTTTAAGAAATGGTATTTTGGTTAGAAATTTTCAGGATTCTACATCTGTAAAAAAACAGATTATGGTATCAGCTTGTTTTCGACCATTTGTTTTACGACATGCCCACATGCGCGCGTCATTTAGATATTGCAAGAACAAAACAAAGGGTTTTGTCGCATTTCTTTTGGCCTGGTGTGACAAAAGATGTTAAAGCTTTTTGTCGCACATGCACAGTGTGCCAAGGTGTAGCAACAAAAATGCCTAAACATGGTGCGCCGATCCAAGCAGCTGATATTTCTTTGCATCCATTCGCAAAGATGGCTATTGACATTATTGGTCCATTAAAGGTCACATCAGCTAGAGGGCATAAATTTGTACTAACATGCATTGATATGTGTACACGCTGGCCAGAAGCAATACCTTTGAAAACTATAACAACTGTTGACATTGCGGATGCGCTATTTTTAATTTTCAGCAGATTGGATTTTCCCGAAAACATACTATCTGACAGGGGATCCCACTTCGTCTCTGACGCAATGAAACAAGTGATGAAAATGTTTGGTATTGAACGATCTCTTAGTTCAATATATCACGCACAAGGAAATGGTAAATTTGAGAGACTAAATAGGAGTTTAAAGCAGATGTTGGGTAAAATTACCACTAAATATCCACAGGATTGGGACAGGGTCTTGCCCGCGATTTTATTCGCTTACAGAGAAGGTCCCAACGATTACA
Source organism: Oreohelix idahoensis (assembly GCA_024509875.1). NCBI lineage: Eukaryota > Metazoa > Mollusca > Gastropoda > Stylommatophora > Oreohelicidae > Oreohelix > Oreohelix idahoensis. The sequence goes on from JAMPIV010009591.1 coordinate 659,461, forward strand.
CCGGGTTCGCTTCATTTGAATTGGTTTTTGGTGCGAAACCTAGGGGACCTATGTCAATTTTAAAACAATTGTTGGTTGGAGCTGACATGAATGAAGAGGGTCCAATCTCGTACCAATATATTGAAAGTCAAACTGCAGAGAAATGGTGTATGTGGGCGAATGTACAAATGGATTGGTCACTACCTGGAAAATAGAACCGCCAGAGTACAGCTGCAAGGACAGACTAGTAAAAAGTTTATATTAGAGCAGGGTGTCCCACAAGGGGGAGTCCTGTCACCTACACTGTTCCTTGCATACATAAATGACATAACTGACAATATTCAGCAAATAGCACACAATGCTTCCTTTGCAGATGACTTAGCGTTGTGGATCTCTGAAGAACGTATCACTACTGCAAACATTCTAATGCAGCAAGCACTAACATCACTGGAAGAGAGGGCTAAAACATGGCTCATGAAGATTAATGAAGAGAAAACAACGTACACTGTATTTTCCGTCTCAACTAGACCTCAGAGCTTCAAACTAGTACTAAACGGAGTAAATCTTCATTTAAATGAAAATCCGAACTACCTAGGCATTACTTTTGATCGCCGTCTGACTTGGAAAAAACAAGTTGACAGAAACCGAATGAGAGCAAGAGAAAGAATGGCAATTATGAAAAAACTTGCTGGAACAACTTGGGGTGCAGATGAGAAAGTGCTTAAGACGTTATGCACAGGGCGAGTGAAGCCAGTTCTTGAATATGGCATGGCAGCATGGGCAACAGCAGCTAAGACAAACTTCGATAAAATTAGCAGACTCCAAAATCAAGCAATGAGAATTATAACGTCATGAAGTCAACACCTATAAAATAACTCGAAAAGATTACATGCCTCCAGCCAATGACAGATAGAAAAGACTGCAGGGCTCAGCAACAGGCCGAAAAATTCAAAAGACTAACAGACCACCCAATGTGCCATAGAATAAATGCTCTTAGAAGTCAAAGACTCAAACGAAGTAATTTTATAGAATCAACCAAACCACAAATGAGAGCAGTATCCATAGATGAAATATCCACTGTTAAACCCATCTACATTACACACAAGCTTCCAGTTTGGAAACAAAATCGTTTCCCTAAAATGATAGAAAACATTCCTGGAATTGAAAGTAAAAAGAGCCAAACTGCAACAGATAGAAAATCCATAGCGACAAAATACATAGAGAAACATTATCCACGCAACACCTGGACCCATGCATACACAGATGGATCAGCAACAAATGCAACAGAAAATGGAGGTGGGGGTGTCTTTCTGACCTTAAGCACTGATGCAGAAAAAAGGCTGTCAGTGGCGACAGGACGATTCTCCAGCAACTTCAGAGCAGAGGCAGAGGCCTTGAAAACTGCAGCAGAGGTTATATTGACAGAAGAAACGGCAGAGAGACAAGTTGCTTTCTTTACTGATGCACAGTCAGTAATTGCAACGTTGAAAAGCCAAAATAATACAGACCTGGATGATCTCAGAGTAGTGCTCCACAAACTTTGTCAACGATTCAAAAGTGTTGTGATCCAATGGATCCCATCTCATTGTATCATCGCCGGCAATGAAGAGGCTGACAGAATGGCATAAGAAGGTTCACATCTACCTCAGCCTGATGCAAGCATAACTTTTGAGGAGGCAAGGAGTTTTATCAGAATCAGTTACAGAAACATATGGAATGTAGAACATCCAGGGCACACACAGAATGATGCTTACTACCAGCTCCACAGAAGAGAACAAGTGGTAATCTTCAGACTCCGCACTGGCCACAGCAGATTGAGATACCATCTATTCAACAAGCTAAAGATAGGAACTACCGATCAGTGTAACTGTGGCACTGATAAAATGACTGCTGAACATCTGCTTCAAAGTTGCCCCTTATATGTGGTACAGAGAAAGTGCATATGGCCGACGCCAGCTCCTTTCGTGGAAAAGCTTTACGGGGATTCAAATAGCCTCAAACTGACTACTGCTTTCTTTGAGAACATTCAAGTGGACGTCTGAGAGTGTACGAAGAAGAAGAAGTACCAATATGTGGTCAATTTGAGAAAAAAGATTATCGACGCATGCCAAATAGCAGTGCAGGCGTCAGAAAAGGCAAAATTAAAGGCTCGTTTGTTTGCCAACCAAAACAGGAAACTACGCCAATTATGGCCGGGTGATGAAGCCTATTTATTATCACCAAACAAAGACAACAAATTACTTGTGTCATGGAGAGGACCTTATGAGATTATTGATAACTTGTCAGATGTTGACTATATTTTATCTATTAATGGGAAGGAAAACACTTTTCATATTAATATGTTTCAGCAATTTCATACACGTCCTCCACATCATAACCAGTCTTTAAAGCTATTGACGAATCTGTTGATCGTCGTTCTTCTTTAGCGGTTATACAAGAGGAAGGGTCTGACTTATGTGATGGTACTGAACCACTTTTATCATTACCAAGCGTACATCTTTTAGCTACTGAGAGTTGGAAAGATGTTTCTATTGCACTAATTCTTGCTTCTCATCAGAAGGAGCAAATTTCTCAGTTACTGCAATCTTTCTCTGATGTGCTCACGGATGTTCCTGGGCATACAGGTATCATTCAACATGATATCGTACTTACAGATTTTCGACCTATCAAATTGAAACCTTATCCCATACCTATTCACTTACAATCACAGGTTCAAGAGGAAAAAAAAGAAATGATCAAATTAAATATCATTACCCCATCACATTCCAGCGGTTTGAAACTGATGATGAATTGCAGACACGCGTTAATGAATGGTTCAAGACACTGGTGGCAGACTTCTTTGACACTGGAATTAAGAACCTGGTGCCATGATACCAAAAATGTGTTGAAGTCAATGGTGACTATGTTGAAAAATAATGTAAATGTGTGGTTCACTTTTGGCTGCAATAAATCATTTTTATATATGATGGGTTTTTTTTTAATTATTTTATACGGTACCGGGAATTGCTTAAAAAACGCGCCTCGTGTATGTATATATATATATATATATATATATATATATATATATATATATATATATATATATATATATATATATATATTTACCTCCAAACAGAGCTATGCCACTATAAGAGGAAATTCGCTGAATTAACTCAGCTGGGGGCTTGAACGGGCTGAAAACCATTGCTTAAATCCTTCACAAAAGGCGACGGACAGATGTAAATTAACCATAGCTCAGCCCAATGCTGCATGGTTCTTGATTTCTGAATTATCTTGTGAACATCGGATAGAAGCGTCATTACACTTCTATCTACATCTCTGCCAAGAGTAATCTTGTGCGAAGGTAAACACCTTTGACGACCTAGTTTAGATACTCGGAGTTTTGGCCATTGTTGGACCACTACTGCAAAGCAGGGGAGGCAATCCGTGACACCCCTTTCCCCCCTCTTTTCCCCTGAGAGAACGAAAATTTGATAGAAAACTCTATACTGAGCGATACAACAGGAGGCAATCTGATCATCTGAATAAATCCCCCGTCGATCAAGTGTTTCAGCCCCTTAATCTCCTTTAGAGTGCTAAGGGGGGTGGGCCACTTGGTTCATGACTCCCAAGTGTCAGCCTCCTGTTGTAAGAATAGTAGCTCTCAATAAAAGTAAATGTATATATTTATTTCTTTTTCTTCTTAGTAATTCCTCTTCTACCTTCGAGTTTAGAGATTTGCCAGAGAGCGCCATGTCTCTCTGTGGTTATCTGTAATCACATTTTAAGACAAAAAGTTGATTGGCCTGTTGTGCTATTTATTTATGTATGCAGTAAAATATCCTGTTCAACCTTTCATGGGTGTAGTTAACGAATATATAATGTCTCTAAGTCCAGGTAATATGTTTTATTGCCGATACCCGACCGTCGCATCACACCACCTTTCCAATTATTGTAAAAAGAGTAAATTAAAATGTCCAGATTGCGTGCGTGGATATGTGTGGGCGTATGAGTGTGTGTGTGTGTGTATGTATATATATATATATATATATATATATATATATATATATATATATATATATATATATATATATATATATATATCTATATATATATATATATTATATATATATATATATATATATATATACGAGTCGTTTCCTATGCCCCAAAATAGAAGTCTCTTAATTTACTTATCATGGTGTAAATAAATAAATATAAGAAAAAAAAAAGCTATTTATCTACATATATAAAAGGCAACTTCTGTCTGTCTGTTACCTTAAAACTCGAGAACGACTGAACCGATTTTGGTGCGGTTTTGTCCAGCGTATTGGTCATTTCTCTGGGAAGGTTTTAAGCTATATATCGTCACGGTACAACATCAGGGGGCTGAGTAGTGAAGAAATATATTGCGCAAGTCGGAAATATATCATGCGTGCGGCACATTAAATTCGATACAGCGGCTAAACTATGAGAAATATATCGAAACAATGTATGAGGCACTTTTAGGTCCAACGTGGCTTCCGTGTAAATCGAAGTACTCAAGACCAGATCTGCACACTCAGACTGCTGAATGAAATGACTCTTAAGTATAAAGGTGAGATGCATCTTTGTTTCTTGGATCTGGTCAAGGCGTTCGACAAGGTCCCCTGGAGCAAACTTTGGGACTGCTTGGCAAGGAAGAACATTCCAGCACCTCTAATTCATGCTATACAGAGCTTCTACAAGTCTTGCAGAAATTATGTGAGGACGACAAACCATAAGTCAGAAGAGTTCAGGACCGCCACTGGTTTAAGACAATGTGATATCCTGTCACCTTATCTTTTCATACTCCTCGTGGGAGATATCATAAAAAATGTAAAGAGAGGACAAGAAAGTATAACACTGGGGAAGATGAGACAGGTCTGTATTTCAGAGCTGGAATTTGTCGATGATTTTCCCGTGATTGTTAAATTAGAGGCACATCTTCAATCTAACCTGCAAGTCTGGAAGAAAGAGCTGGAGAAGAGAGAGATGGTCTTCAGCAGCTCCAAAACAAAAACGATGGCGATATCACGAAAGGAAAGAAAACATCAGATTAAGCTGGGAGAGCAGGTCCTGGAGTAGGTCAACCACTTTAAATACCTCGGAACTGTCACAGACTGGAAGGGAGGCATCAAAGAAGATTTGGCTACTCGAAGAGCAGCAGCTTGGAGACTTTTTCAGGCCACAAATCAAGAATTTCTCAGCAAAAGAAAAGTTGGCAAGAAGACGAAAATGGCTGTATACTGCTCCACCTATGTCCCAGTCTTGATGATGGGTGCGAGTCATGAGCAATTAAAACAACCCACGAAAACCAGATCCAAACCTCAGAAATGAGATATCTGAGGAAAGTGGTTGAAGTAACAAGAAGAGACATGGTCCGCAACCAGATGATACGTCATGTCCTAAAAACTCAGCTCCTGCAGATCCAAGAACAGTCTCAACTAAAATGGCTTGTGAATGTCTGCAGAATGAGAGATGATTGGCTACCAAGACAAGTATGGGCAAATAAGAGCCAGGGATCCAGACCTCCAGTACGACCCAGAGTTCGCTGGGAGGACAATATTAGACAATCTGAGGACTAGAATGAAACCAGGCCAGGAGTAAGACAGCCGGTAGGATAGTATAGCGCTCTATCTTCAAAACCTCTACACATCACGGTAATCCAAATTATGCAATTATCCCCCCTCCCCCCCACCCCCCCCCCCACCCTCCCCCCCCCCCAAAAAAAAAAACTTGAACCTTACAAAAACGACTTACACCCATTCCGACATGGACCCGGGCTAAGACGGGTATGACCGCTAGTTTATATATATATATATATATATATATATATATATATATATATATATATATATATATATATATATATATATATATATATATATATATATATATATATATATATATATATATATATATATATATATATATAATATATATATATATATATATATATATATACTGAAGCACATTAAAAACGCCCCACTATTGTATATACTGATGCCGAGAAGCTGGCAAAAAAAAAGTGTGGGAATGGATTTTCCTCGTGTTTGCCATGAGGTAGAGAGCGAATGGCTGCTGGAATGGAAAGTGCAAGATTCAACCCATGGGTGTGTGTACAGACTACATGAAAACGATGAAAGTTACACGTGCAACACGATTCTCAACAGCTATGACCCTGAAAATGTGTACGCGTTGTGGCAGTATACTCGGTATAAAAAGGCCGTTGAGACAAAACACCCAGTACATGTGCTTGAAATGCCACGACTATCTGAAAACGACCGCCAACGAGCCATTGGTATGTTGGAGACCGGAATGAGCTCGCGGGCCATTGCCAGAAGGATGAATTGCCACCACAGCACTATTGTACGTCTCAATGAACGTTACGGAACCACTGGCAGTGCCCGGGATAGACTTCGGAGTGGCCAACCACGAGTTACTACCCCTGCGCAAGATCGTCATATTGTGCTGAGTCACCTAAGGAATTGACTCTCCCGGCAAGTCAAACAGCAAGAGCAATAGTGGGTAGACATGGGCAAGTCTCTCGAATGACAGTCATACGACGACTCAGAGATACAGGCGTTACTGCAAGACGACCTTATGTTGGGCCAAACTTGACTCACAGACATCGTTAGCAGCGCCTGCAATGGGCAGAGCAACATATCAGATGGACTAGACTGCAGTGGAATGCTGTCCTATTCACAGACGAGAACAGATTCAACATATCCTTTGCAGATGGACGTATGCGGATTTAGCGACAGTGTGAAGAGCGCTTTGCAGATTGCTGTGTCAACCGATTTCGAGGTGGCAGTATTCACATTTGGGGAGGATTCAGTTTTCACCATCGCTTGCCTCTTCACGTCTTCCGTGGAAATGTTAATGCTGTGACATATCGAGATGAGGTTCTGGATGCACTGGTTGCTCCTGCGTTCACAATTTATCCAGACTTGCAGCTTCTCCAGCAGGATAACGCACGTGCATTTTTTTGTATTTTTGGTTTTCTCCCTTGCCTGCACAGAATGCAATTAATTTCATAACAATCAAATGTACAAATTAATGACCAGCATGGATTCATAGGAAAATGAATAAAGATTCCAAATATGTAAACTTGGAAACACTTATATTTACATTTCACACTCTGTTCCTGGATTATACAGGTGGTGCGTTTTTAATGTGCTTCAGTATCTATATATATATATATATATATATATATATATATATATATATATATATATATATATATATATAGAGATATAGAGAGAGAGAGAGAGAGAGAGAGAGAGAGAGAGAGAGAGAGAGAGAGAGAGAGAGAGAGAGAGAGAGAGAGACGGTGAAAGCTTGCAGTGTGGGGGTTGATATTTAATTTACCTTTTATTTGTCTTTAGTAATATACATTATTGGAACCTCATTAGACATTCACTTTATGCAGAAAAAAGGACAATCGAGAACGCAGTGTTGTCTTTTTTTCCCTTTGACCTGTCTATATTTCCTGTCTTTGTCGCTTGTTTGTAACTTGGCTGGCGAAGGGTGAACCCCGAAACGTCAATGTTTCTAGTGTACCTTCAATCTGTGAAACTGATTCCATACCATTATCTTTTCGTAATTTATATAACTGAAAATAAGCAACAGCAGAAGGCTTATTAATCTAATAAACTTATGATTACTATCAAATGTAACAAGCTCAATTTTCATATTTTTTAAACATTTATTATAACATTTAAACTTACTTATTTAGTCGTTCCTCTTCTACCCTGGGTTGTAGAGGTTTCCCAGAGAGCGCAATTCTTTCCTATCGACTGTTTTCCTCCTGGCATAGTTCCAATCTAGTCCTTGGTCCTTCAGAGATTGTCTACTGTTGTCCTCCCAGCTAACTCTGGGTCTTCCTGGAGGTCTGGATCGCTGGCTCTTAGTTTCCCATATTTGCCGTAGTAACCGATTTTCTCTCATTTTTCAGACATGGTTACACTTAAAATATTTAAATAATTTCTCTGTCATTCTGTGGTTACGAAGATATTGTGCTTTAAAATATTGATCTTCTTCAAACATTTTCAAATATTAGTGGGGTTTACATTCAAAAAGAATTGTGGTTACCAAGTCTACAGTCGTATATGAAGAAAATAAAAAGCTGGGAATTAGTTATAAAGCCTTCCTAATTTATGTGCCTTGAACGACTAGTTTCCAATGTTTTCTTTCAGGCTAACTTTATGCACTAAATATATAAACAAAATGGTGTGTTTCTTTTTATTTCATTGTAAATAAGAAGTACTCACATACAAATCTATCAAGAGTAACAAACTCTCTTGTCTACGAAAGCTTCTTACTGTCCAGCTAAACCCAAATAAACGTTCTTCGGATTGTGTCCCTCTTGCCAGGTATTCCAAACCTTTTATCCTGAAAATCTCTAATACGAAGAGGTTTTAACTTCTATGCTCCTGTTTTCTGGAATAAACAACCTTCGTATATTCACTCTCTGGGAACCGACATCACAATTATTGTGATTTCATAATTAGATTTTTAAGTATAGATAGGTGATTAAAAATGTAAGCTTATGTGTTTAATCAAGCTATACCATGAACAACAAGCAGCTGTCAGAGTAGCGGGAGAAACATCAGGATGGTTTGAGGTGAAAAGGGGAGTAAGACTGGGTTGCATCCTCTCGCCATACTTGTTTAACATCTATGCAGAAAATGTAATGAGAAATGTTCGGAGTGACCAAGAATGTGAACATTGCGATCCGTTCACAATTGGTGGAAATGCGATCCCAGAACTCAGGTACGCAGATGACACAGTTATTCTTTCAAACAGTGCCAAGGGACTAGAACAGTTAATCCTGTCTGTCAAAAGACACGGTGAGGATCAGAACCTTTTTCTGAACACACAAAAAAAAAACAAAGATTATGTCCACAGACAAAACAAGATGCCGACCAAAAATTACCATCAATGATGAGGAAATTGAAAATGTCACAAATTTTGAATATCTTGGCTCCATAATTAACAGCAATGGAGACTGCTCAAAAGAGGTCAGAAGGAGACTGGCCATAGCAATGCAGAGGTTAAATAAAATGAAGAACCTATGGCATAACACCAGCAAATTAATAAAAGTAAAACTTCTGAGAACGTGCATCTTTCCGGTAGCAACATATGGATGTGAATCATGGACCATTACTCAAACATTAAAGAAAAAAATCGAATCTTTCGAAGCAAAGTGTTACAGAAAAATTCTCAGAATATCGTGGACCAAGAAGAAGAGAAATATAGACATTCTACACGACCTGAACATCGAGGAAAACTGACTCATAAACAATATCATGTCCCGGAAACTGAAATATTTTGGCCACATTAAACGCCATAGTGGCTTAGAGAGAGCAGTGATGGAGGGTATGGTACCTGGAAGGCGAGGCAGGGGCCGACCAAGACGACGGTGGACACAGGACATTGAAGACACCTTGAACATGACATTGGAGGAGGCAGGAGGGCTGGCTAGAGATCGAGAGTCTTTCAGGCGAGCTGTGATGACAACGACGTTCTGCAAAGGACATGCTACATGATGATGATGTTTAATCAAGGGGACGTCTACAGGGGAGGGTCAATCAAAAGTGGACAGAGGTGGACATGGGGAAGGGGAGGGGGAAAAAATCCAGAATTTTGTGGACGTCTTTTATGGATGGACCCAGATGAAAAGTAATAATACTAATTTGGTCATGGAATTGAAACATAAGGGGCTCACAGCAGAAGCCATAGATGTAGAAGTAGATGCAAGAGGTCTAGTAACTATGTCAGCCAATGATCTACTCAAACAACTAGACCTGAAGAGAAATTCAAGAAGAAGGGCACAAGACTAAATTAAACTGGAAAAAGGGCATCCTTCCTGGTTGCGAAACACAACTGAAATGGGCTATGGAATTTAGAATAAGTTTAAAACAATAAATTTGTTACTTTTACAACCACCTCAAGTTGCCAGTATGAATAAAACTGGGAGAAAATAGCCAATTTAGAAATTGCAACCATGGTGGAGTGGAATAACAAAAATCAACAGTAGGATGAAACCTGGAAGTCATGACCCAAGTGGGCCCAGTTCCTGTGAGTATTCAGGAGGTAAAAGGGCTAAATCACTTGGAAGTCCCTAACTCAAAGTTGCAGGATGGCAGAAAAGCCACGGGAAAGACTGGTCTATTTTGAAGATAACGCAACCATATTTTCACCATACGAGCTCGGACGCCGCCTCGGTAAACAAGGTCCGCGCAGAGCAGTGACACCCCCAGGCTGCTTGCGAATAGTCTACTACTGGGAACATAAACAGATTAGGGATGAGCCCACTCTCCCGTTGAACAGGTGCTAAAGTCATAGATACTGGGCCAGAAGGCGCACCGGAAACCACAGTATCACGCAACTCGCTTTTTTTTTTCTATGGAGAGTACACCGTCAAATAAATCTCGTACTGGTGCTCGCCCTGTGGAGCTCCACCAGGCAGGTGCAGTGCCGGGCTCTGAGCCTCGACAGAGCCCACCCTCAGCTACTGGAGGACCCTCTAGACCGTCTTGTGGAGTCAGCAGACGGCGGAGGAGAACTACTGACCGAAACAAAACAGAAAAAGAGAAACCCAGAGTGCCACTTGTCATGATGCACTGGAATGCAGAGGGAGTGAACAGCAAGCAGGCTGGATACAGCAAAAAGACAGAGCTGGAAAACATCTTGTATGAGAAGCAAGTCAGTGTTTGCTGTATCCAAGAGACTCACTTGAAAGCAGATCAAACCTTTAAAATAAGGGCATATCAATGCTTCAGATCCGACAGACAAGATAGACGAAAAGGAGGAGTACTTACTCTTGTAAGGAATAACATTCATGCACACGAAAGGAAAACCTACATGGATGGAGCAGAATATCAGCTGTTGCAGATAAAGGTAGACAAGATGGAAATAGAACTCCTGAACTATTACTGTCCAAACAACAAACCCCTGAGTCTCAGCTCTATACAGGTACCAGCCACCAACTTTATAGCAGTTGCAGACTTTAATAGCCACTCCCAGAGCTGGGGCTATAACCATCTAGATCACAGAGGTGAAGAGGTTGAAACATGGCATGATGATCACTCCCTAATCCTAGTCAATAATGCCACAGATACTCCTACCTTCTACTCCAGAGGATGGCACACAACTTCAACACCAGATCTTGCCTTCGCCACCCCAGATATAGCTGGATCTATTAGTAGAGAAGTTGGAGACCAACTAGGGGGAAGCGACCATCGCCCAATCTTTCTTACTGTCCAGAGTGCAACTCTCAGTACAGGCCCAGCCATTACAAGATGGAACTACAAAAAAGCCAACTGGGGTTTATTCAGGCATCAGGTAAACACGCTGCTGTCTACCCTCAAGGTACAGAACAGAGACATTAATGAAGTGGTAAAAGACTTCAACAGATGCATACTACAAGCTGCAAAAGAAACCATTCCCAAAGGATGCCGGCGTAACTACATACCATACTGGTCCAGCACACTCCAAGAACGTCAGGAAGCTATGGACAGGGCTAGAAAGGATGCAGAGTCTCAGCCTTCACTTGAAACTCACAACAAATGGAAAAAGGCTGTAGCAGAGTTTCAGAGAACAAAGCTAGAAGAAAAACGGAAAAGCTGGAGAACTAAAACGGCATCGCTGAACCTTGAGAAAGACAGCAGGAAACTTTGGAGATTAGTCAAGTCTCTAAATGAAGAGCGTTCCTCACCTAGGCATACTATCACATTGGATGAAGGTGGCAAACTTTTCAGAGGAAAACAAGCTGCAGACCTGTTTGCTAGAAGATACAGTTCAGAAAGCAACTTACCCATTAACATAGACCATCAGAGAGAGATAAGAAAAGAAATACTGGCAACCATGGGACAGACAGATACTCCTGCCCCAATGAGGGAACCCATCACACTAAGAGAACTACAGAACGCTATTTCCAAGCTTAAGTTTCAAAAGTCACCCGGCCCAGACAAAATCAGCAACGAAATGCTAGTAAATCTGAGCTCAGCAGCAAAGACAAAACTGCTTGAGATATTCAACCACAGCTGGTTGAAAGGAACGGTACCCCAAGTATGGAGAGAAGCCATCACAATACCCATACTAAAGAAAGGGAAATGTAAGACCGAGGCTGCAAGTTACCGGCCAATCAGTCTCACAAGCTGTGTTGGGAAGACTATGGAGCGAATAGTCAACCACAGATTGAAATGGTATTTAGAGTCTGAGCAGATCCTGGTGCCGGAACAAACTGGATTTAGAGAATGCTATAGTATAGAAGACCAAGTTACTTACTTGTCTCAAGCAATAGAAGATGCCTTCCAGGAGAAAAAAAAGGTCCTAACGATCTGGGTCGACTTCAAGCAGGCCTTTGACAAGGTGTGGAAAGATGGCCTTATTGCAAAACTTAGGAGAAGTGGAATCCAAGGCAACATGATGAAATGGATCCAGTCATACTTGCATAACAGGAGAACTAGAGTCACTCTTGACGGTCTGCAGAGCAGAAAAGTGTTGCTCCAACAGGGGGTACCTCAAGGAGGAGTAATTTCCCCAACACTCTTCCTTGTTTACATCAATGACCTGGTGAAAGATCTCCCCGCAGGAGTGAAAGCTGCCTTATATGCAGATGACCTAGTACTCTGGTGCGCTGATGAAAACGTCACCACAGCAAATTATAGAATGCAGCGGGCAGCAGACATGCTAGTGTCATGGGCAGAGAAATGGCTTATCACAATAAACACAGACAAAACCTCCACAACACTGTTCTCCCTCGCCTTCAAGGACAAAGCAGCTAACATACACTTAGGGACAACCGTGATCAAGGAAGAAAGCTACCCCACCTATCTTGGGGTGACATTTGACCAAAGGCTTACATGGAATAAGCATATTGAAAATGCAGAAGGAAAGGCCCGAAGACGACTAGGCATACTCAGAAAATTAGCAGGTACCAACTGGGGAGCAAATGAACGAAATCTAAAGAAGATTTATAATGGAGTAATAAGACCACACTTAGAGTTTAGCTCAGCAGCATGGTCATCAGCTGCTAACTCACATCTGCAGTCTTTGGACAAGGTGCAAAATCAAGCTCTCAGGCTCATTACAGGAGCCATGAAAACTACACCAATATCAGAGATGCAGAAGGTTGCTGGATTACAGACATTGTCCCATAGAAGAGACACAAAAACCATGATCCAGATGGAAAAGTACAACAGTATGCCAACGCACCCAATGAAGGCAAGACTAGATGATCTGGCATTGGGACGTCTAAAGCGTAGCAGCTTTGTGCATCGGGGAAAAAGACTTAAAAGACAGCATCAAGAAGACCTATCCATGAAGACAACACCACTGAAGCCCACCCTATATCCTGTACCGTGGGAGCAGGCCAGCAATGCCCTCCAAATTAATACATCAGTCAGTGGTCTCACAAGTGGATGTGAGTATAATGATCTGCAAAAACGAACTGCTACATTGAGTATGATCCAAGAAAGCTATCCCGATCAATCATGGATACATGCCTATACAGATGGATCAGCAACTAATGCTGTTAGGAATGGAGGTGCCGGTATCTTTATCTCATATCCTGACAACCACTATGAGACTAGGCACATTCCCACTGGTAAATTCTGTTCCAACTATACAGCTGAGGTTCAAGCTCTAGAGCAAGCTGCAAATATGATTTATAACACCAACTCTGACTGCCACCAGGTAGTCATCCTCACAGATGCACTGTCTGTCCTGCATGCTCTCAAGGGTGGTAAACTCCCGCATCTGAGAAATGAACTAAACAAGGTAGCTGCCAAAAAGAGAACCATACTTCAGTGGGTACCATCTCATTGTGGTGTACCCGGAAATGAAAAGGCAGATAAACTTGCAAAAAAGGGAGGAGAATGTGAACAAGAAGATAATGAAGTCACATACTTTGAGAAAAAGAGAGCTATCCAGACTATCAGAAAGAACAGAACCAACCCAAAGACGACTATCACACTCTCGGCCGGCAGGGACAGATAACTATTTTTTCGCCTCAGGACAGGGCATAACAAACTGAATAAACACATGCACAAGCTACGATTGTCTGCTTCACCACTGTGCACATGTGGATTAAACGAACAAACTGCTGAGCATGTTCTACAGGATTGTCCTCTGTATGACCAGTTAAGAAAGATATACTGGCCCAATGACTCAACACTAAACTCAAAGCTATATGGAGCTAAAGAGGAACTTCAAACAACAGTCGAATTCATCATGAGAACTCGTCTGACGGTGTAAACATCAAAGATGCGATCGCAAGAAGAAGAAGAAGACTTGGAAGTCATGACCCAAGTGGCCTCAGCTCCTGTTGGTGTTCAGGAGGTAAAAGGGCTAAAACACTTGAAAGTCATGACCCAAGTGGGCTCAGCTCCTGTGTGTGTTCAGGATGTAAAAGGGCTAAAACACTTGAAAGTCATGACCCAAGTGGGCTCAGCTCCTGTGAGTGTTCAGGAGGTAAAAGGGCTAAAACACTACAAGTCTATAACCTTTTATCTGAACACCAGAAAACCAAAATATTCTTAAAATTGAAAGTTTCTTTGGGCTACTATCGATCACAATTTGGTCGATTTTTTTTACTATTGTGGATGACTTTGGGCTATTTTTTAAATGCAGATCCGGCGCCTCACACTTTTAAGGCAAATTTGGGCTATTTTTTTTTTTTTACGAGTGTGGCGACATTTGAAAACAAAAAAAATATGGTTTCCGAAACAAGACCGTTCCCAAGGATTTTGGATGAAGGGTTACAGACCTGTACACTGACAAGATGACTACTTATGATCAGACTACCCCTGTTGTAATGCTCCTTATTGAGTTTCCTATCAATATTATTTGCAGTAATAAGAACAGTAAAAGTCATTCGTTCTTGAATTAATTTAGATGCTGCCGTAGCTTCACTGTTCTGAACTATACTGTTCAAAAAAAAAAAAGAAACGCATAGCTATCCGAGGGCGCGTTTTTATGAGTTTGTAAGTAAAATTTGGTGCTAGGGTATATAAAAACCAGCCTCAAATGTTCTTTACAGTGTCAAATGCACATGTTGACCTGAATTGCGTTCGTTTTTGTAATCGTTACAACGCAGTGGTCAATAGTGTTTATGACGCAATTTTTGACCACAGCTCATGTTGCGCGCACGTGAAAGCAACAAAATTTGGGGTGAACACTATTCACTGACTACGCAACTGAAACCCTATAAAACGATAACGCAACACACACAAAATTCAGTTCATTTTCAAGCAGACATTTATGGCGTCTCTATCGATAAATTTAAGGAACATTGCTATTGGCCGACTGCATGCAGGCAAAAGTCAAAGTCAGGTTGCCAGGCATCTAAACGTGCATCAGAGTACCATCAGTCGACTTTGGCACCGGTTCCAAGCCACTGGCTCAGTTGAAGACCGGCATCGCAGTGGACGACCCAGAGTGACAACAGCAGCGGAGGATCGCTTTATTCGGCTTCGTCACCTCAGAGACAGGTTTACAACAGCTTCCTCAACTGCCCAGTCATTGCCTGCAGGACGTCATGTGTCTGATCAAACTGTCCGGAATAGACTTCATGACACTGGACTTTGGGCACAACGACCTCACCGAGGACCTGTCCTTACGCGCCACCATCGCCAAAATCGACTTCTTTGGGCCAACCAGCATCGTCCCTGGGCAGCTGACAATCAATGGAGACGTGTCTGGTTTAGTGACGAATCTTTCTTTTTGTTGCAGCGTCATGATAGACGGCGTAGGGTCTACCGTAGGTGAAATGAACGTTCTGCCCAAAATTGCGTTGATGAAGCTCCGCCGCACGGTGGTGGAGGTGCAATGGTGTGGGGAATGATCAGTTACAACGGAAGAAGTCAATTGGTGCACATTGAAGGAGGCTTGAATGCGCAACGATACGTCAATGAAATTCTTCGACCCCATGTCCTTCCACTTTTGGCTGCCCAAAGGTCTGTGTTTCAACAGGACAAAGCCAGATCCCATTGTGCACGGTTGACCACGCAGTTCCTGACTGCCAACAACATTCTCACCCTTCCCTGTCTCCAGACATGAGTCTGATTGAGCACCTGTGGGATGAGCTGCATAGACGTGTTTGTCGCCGAGACGTTGATCCAGCCAATCGTCGTGATCTGTTCCAGGCACTCCAGGAAAAGTGGGCAGCCATCCCACAGGCCCGCATCAGACGTCTGATCGCATCCATGCCCAGGAGATGCCAGTCGCTGATCGATGCAAGAGGAGGCCACACACCATACTAACAGGAAAGCCCGTACGCCAGAAAACTCTCATGACCCAGATGCAAAACAACTGTCAATTGATTGGTTGAACCCTAAGGTATTCTTGTGTGCAATTTGAACAATTAACTCATTAAATTAAAAAAGTTATTACTTACTTACTTACTTACTTAGTCGTTCCCCTTCTACCGTGAGGTGTTGAGGTTTGGAAGAGAGAGCGCCAGACCATTCTATCAGCTGTCTTCTTCCTGGCCTGGTTCCATTCTAGTCCTCGGTCCTTCAAAGATTGTCTAATGTTGTCCTCCCAGCGGACTCTGGGTCGTCCTGGAGGTCTGGATCCCTGGCTCTTTGTTTCCCATGCTTGTCGTGGTAGCCGATCTTCTCCCATTCTGCAGACATGGCCAAACCATCTTAGTTGGGACTGTAAAAAAGTTATTGAATGTCAAAATTATGGCTATGTGTGTGCCTTCAGTAGCTATGCGTTTCTTTTTTTGAACAGTATATTATGGTTTTCTGCTGTAAACACAAATCCTTCTCTGTTGTGTGCTTCACTGACCTAAGATCATTTCTCTGTTTCCTGTTACTAAAGATCCATTTCTGTGTCATCCATGTACTAATACTTAACAAATACATAACATTTAAATTATGCTATTCACATATCATTCCATTTGTTATAACTGTTCATGAGCATGGGAGGAATTCTAAGATCTTGTTTTTCTGAACGTGTGAATATTAGCTGATCTGTAATTCCCATGTTAAAGTATGCAAAAAAAAAAAGGTAGCCCCATAACAGATACTGCCGTAGGGGAGTGAAGTGTTAGAGACTTCACATAAAAGGTCCAGCACTGAGAGGTGGGGCAACCAGTTCCCTTCCTCACTGCCTTTTCTTTTTCAAAGAGCAGAGTCAGGTACCCATTTACAGCTGGGTAGACTGGAACATGTCGGTACCATGATTCGAACCCAGCACCTTTGCCGCGAGAGTTAAGTTACCATAATTTATTCAAATGTTACTTTAGAAGATAACAGAAGTAATATTGGAGAAAGCAGGTTTAAAAGAAGTAATAATTATTCTTTCACTTAAGTCAAGAGAAATTTGAAACAATGATTCACAAAATTAAATTCATATAATTAAATACCTAAGCAAACTAAAAATATCAGATAGAAGGTGGAACTCAGGGAAAAAAATAGAAAATAAAATAGTCAAAGCAACATCAGTGTTCCATAAAATGCAATACTGGGCCAGTGGGTCCATGCTGGCAATACACATGCATGCCCACAAACTCATACCAGATTCACTCACATACACACAGCAGCTGAATTAGCCTTTTCTTTATTTTTTATGACACACAGAAATGGAGTTTTCAAAATAAAAGCACAAAGCAGTTAGACTGAAAAAAAAAATATTCACAAATGAAACACAGATGAAGGAAGTATCAAACACTGATTTTGTTAACTAACACTTTGTTTTTAATTAAAAGCAGTTTAAAAAAAAAAAACCAACAACAAATCAAACTCATGTAGTTCAGCAATAAACACAATTTATGAACAAACTATTCTGAAAGACAGTAATGTCTGTCAGCAAACCAGTTTTACCCCCATTCAGCTTAGCGCAATAGAGATTATTTAATCTGCTTCTCCTAAATGCAATATTTACAGTTCTGATTTTGAACCAAACTCTCATACAGATCTCTAGCCCAACATGTGCAAGCACATAAAGAACATATTCATATAAGACAACCATCACTTTTGAAATTCTTCAAGGAAAGGTTGCTGCTGCTGTGACCAATCTATCAACCTGGGAATAAAGCCACAAAACTAAGAGAAGGAAGAAAAATTACAGACAACGACGTGAGATAAATGGAAATCAGTGGCACAGGCAGTGAGGGAAAGATGTTGGCACGAGATAGGATACAAATAGAAAAAATTAGCGGACAGCATTACAAGGCAGTCCTTCTTCTGGATTCTCCTGGTAAAAGAAAGAGACCAAAACACTCAAAAAGGGAAGACAGACATAAAAGACAGACCTGGAATGGATGGCACAGGACAGGAAGGCTTGGTGTAAACATGTTGAAGGCCAGTGTCCCAGAGTGACCTGAATGTTAATGATAGAACGGAGCACTGTGTATGCAGCTTAATGAGATTAGCATAAGGGGAGTGCCATCTGAAACTGTAAAAACGTAGCAGCTGCAAACAAAAACACAGCCAGATTAAGTTCTGGCCATTGAGTTCAGCTATCCAGAATGAAAGAAGTCCTTGTAGTACAGGTATTATGTTGCACACAAAACATGATGTCAACATTTTTTTGTTTCTATTCTTGTCCTTTTTTCACTTCTGCAGCTGGCCCCCTTCAAGGAAGCCCTGGTGGTTTATGCATCAGTCTACTTTCATAAAGCTGCGGTAGCACAGTGTTAGTGCACTGGCTTCCCAGCTCAGTGGTCCATGGTTCAATCCACAGTTGAGGTGTGATTTCTTAGGCCGCAAATGGCTCCGGGGTCGACCCAGCCTCAAGAATTGGGTACCAGAGCAACTCTAGGAAGGTTAAGGCGGCCGGCGTGATGCCGACCACATCACCCCTAGTGTGCCGATGGTCAAGAAAATATGGGCTCAACACCATATTCCCAATATGCCTCAGTGGGCGTGTAATGGGATCCTTTACCTACTTTCATAAAGACTTTGCTAGTCCTCTACACAAACCTCCTGAGTTGCCTTTTACATAGTGCTTGGTAAGGCCCATTGTCTGCTCTCCAGTGAGGAGTGCCCGTGTAGTTCTTGGAAATCTCTGAAGAGACTAAGAAAGAACAGGACTACTACATCCTCGGGCATGTCCTAAAAGGCAACTAATATGAGGTTGTGCATGGGGCTGGCAACCTCGTATAAAACAAACTGCCACAGAGGACATAGCTGCAATGCTTAATGCCAGCTCCCTACAAAAGGACTGGCTAGTGATGCCTCCATGGTCTGTAGGGTGCGCAAAGGAAAATAATGAATGATGAAGGGGTCCCAGCATCCATATAGATTTATCAACATTAAATATACATGAGATGTGAGAACAGCCTCAGTCAAACACATGCTCAGCTGTGTCGCTCAATCAATCATAAAATAACACCATTAGAACATTTTACACTGTATTCTGTGCAACTAACACACAAACTTATTAGTTAATATTAGGACATCTACTGATTCAGTTCTTAAATTATATTCAAAAGGAACCGAGTAAGTACAGTAACTGAAGATATTAGAATAGTGTTTATATAAAGCCAAGACATATACATTTATGGGGCTTAATTCTTACCTCTGGGTCAGTGGCAAAATGGGAAGATAGTTCTTTATGAGAGGTCAAAGGAATGCACCAGTTATATCTTTCTTCTCAATTCTTCATAATTTTTTTGTTTTTGATTTTCCAGTCTCTTTAAATGCTACAGCCCTTTCAGGCCCTGTGGCTTAAAAATTAATTTTTAAAAACACACTTGCACATTTACATCCATGCACATGCATGACAGTGGCACCAAAATATGTACCTGAGCCTTAAGGTATCAGAACCAGGCACAAATATGGCAGTCCATAATCCGTAAACATTAAATTTTAAAAATTATTTTTCATTTTTTTTTTTAGTCTTTCTGCTGAGTGTCCGATTGACAGAGTGGTTAGAGCGCCGGTCTCTCACGGCAAAGGTGCCAGGTTCGAATTACGGTAGATACGGTCCAGTCTACCCAGCTGTAAATGGGTAGTCTTTCTGTTACCTTTAACTAAGACAGAACTGGAGCCCATTAAAAATGACAGTATTAACACCATTTACATCTTCATCACAACTACTTAATTCATTCAAACAAACTGAAAAATGCAAACACACTTATGTGTATGCAAAGACAAACATATTTCTCACCCTTAAAAAAAAGGTATTTATGAATGACTTTTCTATTTCATACTGTATGCAAGACTTTTTAAAAGCCCTTACATCCTAGATACAAAAGATATTCCCATAGCAGAAAGTGTCGCAGGGAAATAACAGAGACTTTATTATACTAGGTCTCACTTTTATAAGCTGGGGTAACCAGCTCTCTTTCTTGCCGCCTTTGCCTTTCCTAACTCAAGAGGAGGATCAGGTACATATTTACAGCTGGCTAGATGAGTGCATGATGCTAACTGACTTTGAACCTGGTAACTTTGCCTAGAGAAGCAAATGCTCTAACCACTCTGCAAATATGTCTCCTTTTTTTTTTTTTTAACCAGCGGCACTTGGGCTGTCAGCCCTTTGGCCCAATGACATGTCATTGCGAGGCTGGGGAGCCTGTGGACTTTCCTTCCAACCGGACAGGAGCTTCGCTCCTTCCCATCCACAGAAGGTTTATATGTCTCCTTAAAATTTGGTATTTATATATGATCATGCTTTCAGGACTGTTCCTCTCAAGCTTTGCAGTAGATTTTTCCTTCTCCTTCTGAATTCATGCAAACACCCCATAATGACATCACGACATAAACCACATCTGCAATAAAAATCAGGGCACATTTATATATATTTTTTCTTTTTGAATACTCTTTTTGTGTTACCCTTATTGTCATATTAAATGTAAGATTGAGTTCAAGAGCTCATACGTTTGACAACACTAATGCACGATGTTCCTATTTCCCCCTGATACTCTTCCCATGGCTCTTGACCCATAATATGAAGTTTTTGTAAATGTGAACCCTTTGATATCAAATACTGGCCACAAACAGCATTTATTTCTATGAGGAGAGAAGAAAACTGGCACTAAAATCAAATCAAGTTTATATTTGTCATTGTCAAGTGCCCTACAGACTGAGGTAGGCAATACTTTCACTCCAGACATTTCTTCCCCAGTGCAACATAACATTTGAAAAATAAAACTAATGTAAGAAGACAGTCTTCAAAATCTAACAATAAATCATATTTATATTACACAGAAATCATGCTTCAATACCATTCTCATCTGTTAAGCTTCACAGTAGCTTCTGCGCACCCCTGCCGAATGCTTTGAAAGAATCTTTCTGAATTCATACTAAATAGTGGCATGACAATATGAATCTTATCCTTAAGAAATAAGAATCACAAAGGGTATATACATTTTTCTCTAAATACTCTCTATTTTTCTGTCATTTATAACATAAAATTGAGTTTTTTTTGCATAAAACTTGATTCAAAACACTGAAACATCATTCTCACATTTATCTCAAAACCAAGACAATTCTTACAAAAAAAAGTACACAATCAAGCATATGTGGTATCTCTCACTTCAAAAATAAACACAACATTAAAGAGAAACTGGTTTTATGATGAATTTCTCAACGATCCCACTTCACAACCGTTCTTGTCTGTTAAGCTTTGCAGCAGTCTTTTCCCTCCCTCTCTGAATTCTTTGGAAGGTCTTGGTCTGCAATTTCCTCTCTTTATCCTTAAAGAATTGTTCCTTTTGAATCTGCCATGTCATTGCCTGTGTCACATCCACGTCATCTGGAATCTGTACAAACAGGATATGTCGCCCTTTAATAAAAAATTTTGAGAACATGCTTATCTGTCCTTTGACATTCGTAACGGTAACATGTGACATGGTCAAATTCATTGTGGACTCAGCGAATTCCAGTCTTCCTTCAACTAAGACATCATTTCTCATTTCCACTGTGATTTCCTTCCCCTCCAAAGCTTTAAGTAAGCAAACCATGGAGTTGTAGAAGTAAAATTTTGAACGTGCACTTGCCAGCGTCATGATCGAAAATTAATGAATGTTTGCTGCAATCCCTTGTTGTCAGTGGGATCAACCTATAGGTGAGAATAAATAATGGAAAACATGATACAACCTATGGAATGCATAAAATTCACTGAAAAAATGCATATACTATGCACTTATTTGGGTCCTCTTCTAAATCATATTATTGGCCTTCAAATGCTACCTTCTAAAATGTATTGTATAGGTATAATGCAAAAGATTAGTTGAAACTTGTTTATGCATAAGCAAGTAACTTAAATGACCTTTAAAAAAAAAGATTCAAACTTTTTTTACATGGTGCATTTTCAGTGTTATATGTGACAAAACGTCTGTAGTCTTTATATATACTTTTGGCCCTCTCTCACTCTGTCATCCACTCCGGCAGTATCACTTCTTTTCTTCATTTGTCTCTCACTCATCGCTTATTATTTGGCATAATTTTTTCCCTACATTCTTTTTGCTGTGACCACTCCCAGACGTATTTACATTCTGCCAGGTCATCTGTGGTATTTGTGACATTACGGTTGTGCGATTTCACGTCCAATCCGTCAGTATCACTTTTTTTCTTCATTTTTCTCTTCCTCTCACTCATCACTTTTATTTGGCATAAATTTTGCCCTTTTCATTCATTATTATGTGGCATATTTTATGCACCATTTTTTTCTCTCTATGCTGAATCTAGTAGGGTAAAGTCTCTAACACTACACTCCCCTATGGAAGTATTTGCTATAGGACTGTCTTTATCTTGTTTACCACTCCTCAGACGTATTTACGTTCCGCCAGGTGAACTGTGGTATTATCGTAACAATACCCAGTCATCAGACCAGTCATCAGACCGGTCACCCGTTTATCTCTTTGAATCCGTCTGTCCACCTTTGGAAACGTGTCGGTACAACATTTTACCCCAGTGAAAAGCTGCTGATCGTGTTGACACAAGCTTGTATTGTGCGTATGATGAAAGAAGACAACATTGTCTGACCAGACATCTGTCTGGCGGAGGCATGCAGATAAAGGCGATAATTAGATAATCTGTCAGGGTAGACATCTTGGCGGAAGACATTACGCCAGGAAAACATGGTTACAATATTGTGGGAGGCAGACAGGTGCAGCCAGAACAATATTACATCTTATTATAAAGAGGTCATGCATGGATATTAAAATTAATATTTTAAACACGCGAGGGGATATTTAAAATTTTCCCACCCAAACAATGCTAGAGAGATTTGATTGATTTGATTTGAGATTCCGGAATAAACAATGCATTCTTTTGGAACATTCGGTGGAAACACCATCTGTGAATTGAAGTGAGAATGAGAGATATAATCTAGTGAACTCAGTAACACAGAACAGACAGCTTCGCAACTTCAACCGAGTAACTCCCAACAGCCAGAAAGAGAAGGATCGGACCTAGAATTCATTTACCAAAAGTGACAGATCGACAGTATTTGGGCAACTCTGAAACCCTAAGAGTAAACCCGCATATTTAAATACACAGACTGTAAAACGTCAGGACCAGGACTTTATAAATACAAGACTGGAAACCTAGGAATTGGATCATCAGTCATAAGAGAAATAATATCCCAGACCAAGTTTATCGCAGAACACCCGTCAAAAAGAAATTACTAGTTTCCCTGGCCAAGTGATTCATAGAACACTGGCATAAGAGGAATTTCTCAGATGAAATTGATTCGAGAGCATATGCACCGAAATTGCTCGAGTCCATCTGAAAATCTGCGCAAAGAGATTGTGTATTCCCAAAAATTTGGGTTCGTGGTTACAAACTAGTGTGAGAGACAAGCATAACCACCTACAGTGGAAGAGAGTGTGGAGAAGGCTTTCATCATCACAGAATTGATGAACCACAGCTGCAGGACTCACTCATACAAGTGCTAACTAACAGGCACCAGCAAAAAGGAAATTTCAGTTAAACTTTAAGTATAAAGTTTAATTCCCACCTACGTCTCAATGAAGAGAACTTTATAACTATCAAAATTCCACTAATCTTTCCATATTTATTTTAACCTGTTAAAGACTATTTCACTATTAAATTTGTTACCTATTGTTTTAAAACTAACAATAATAGTTGATTCAGTTATATGTATGAAAGCAAACATATGAGCCAGAATAGTTAATCTATATATAAATACTTAGACATATATTTACACTAAACAGAGCTATACCGTATAAGAGGGATTTCGTTGGATTACAACTGGGGGCTTGAACGGGCTAAACCATTGCTTAAATCCTTCACAAAAGGCAACGGACCAGATAATAAGTTAACAAATTGCTCAGCCCTAAGCAGCTTTTGTTCTTGACTTCTGGGAATATCTTGTGAAGGCTCCCTTCAGGTAGAAGTATTATTAATCTTCAATCTACATCTCTGCCAAGAGTACTCTTGCGCGCAGGTAGATATCTTGGACGCAATATTAAGTACTCTTGAGTTTAGGGCACTGTTGGACCACTACTGCAAAGCAGGGGAGGCAATACGTGACAGTATTATCAAAGTTAATTACACCGACCAGCGGTAATACGTTTCTCTCTTTCAGTCGGTCTGGCAACCTTTGACAAAGACGATCCTCGTTTGACACAATATGGTCTTGTACGAGTGATGAATAGAATATGGTATTGTCTGTCTGAGGGATTCATCTGACGGAGGCACGATATCACTGGTGATATGAGATAATAGCTTTCACGGGACCATCCCTGTGTAATTGGTACAGATAATCTGTCTGGGAAAACGATATGGGCAGAAGGTAGCATCTGGGCAGAATTAGTTCACATATTAGTCGGTGAGTGTTGTATAAAGATGCCGGTGGAAATATTACGACATATTGAAAGAGGTTACGCGAGGGAATTTAAAATTTAATATTTTAAAACACGCGGGGGAGATTATGAATTTAAACACCCCAACCCAGATAGTGCTAAAGAGCTAACTATTGGTTTGAAGTGAGAGCCGGAATATACATTGAATTTCATTGCAAAATTTGGCGGAAGCACAATCTGTGATTTGAACTGGAAACTGAAAATAAAATCTAGTGAAATCGGAGACACAACACATACACAGATCAGAGACTGCATCGCATCATCAAATGAGCAAACTCCCAGAAGCCAGTGAGACATCGGACTTAGAATTCCATAATTATAAGTGACAGATCGAGTATTTGGGAAACTTTGGAACTTACAAGTAAACCCGCATATTTAAATACAAAGACTGTAAACTTAAGGGACCAGAACTTTAAATATCAAGACTGGAAACCTAAGGAATTGGATCACCTGTCATAAGAGAATATTTCCAGACCAAGTGATTCGCAGAACACCCGTCATAAGAAGAATTTCTCAGGCAAAGTGATTCGAAAGCATATAACCTAAATTGCTTCCGTCCATTCTAAACTGTGCAAGGAGATTGTATAACCCAGTTGAGGTAAGTGTAACATTTATTTTATAAATGTGAATTTGACCTGTTTCTTGCTAAGTGGATATATATATATATATATATATATATATATATATATATATATATATATATATATATATATATATATATATATATATATATATATATATATATATATATATGAGGCTGGCAACCTCAACAAATGAAAATAGTATATTCGTGAACCGCTACAGCAAGCACTGGTGATTGTTTCTTGCTAGTCGTGCGAAAAACCGACAGCAGAGGTGACCCCAGACTCCAAATGGAGCAGTAATGAGTGATGATTACATCACATGTGCCTGAAGTGTATAATAGTATCATTTTGTGAGATCTATGTACTTTGTTAATTGTAATTCAGGCTCGCCATTATTCGTGCTGTCCAGACACATTTTTCCAGTTTAATACTCAGAAGAGTACTGGTGATTTTTAATCATCTTCCTTGAGCTACGCTGTGTACTCAAGAATTTAATTCTTCTGAGAGATTAACATTGGTGGCTGGACAGCGAGACAATGTGCCTGTTAAGCTTCCAACTCAGTGTACTTAGCAGAGGCATTTGTCCTTTCCATTTTTTCATAAAAGTTTGTGGTTACAAGCTATCAGACGGTTTGAAGTACTAATGTTACTACACCGCTAATGTGAGAGAAGAGCATCAACACTGACCGCCTACATTGGATGGGTTATGTGGAGAAGTGCACTCATCACCAAAAGGAAGTGATGGAAAGTAAAGCTCTTGTAAAAAAAGGCACCAGCATACAGACTTTTATAACTCCCCTGTCAAGTCTCGATGAGGACCTTCATCTGAAATTCACCATCACTTCATCCTTATTTTAACTTGTTAAAACTAATTGATTATTAAATGTGTTACATGTTATTTTAAAACATAATCTTAGTTGATTCAGTTATTATAAGTGTGAAAGCATACATATGAGCAAGACAATTTAATATATATATACTTCTACAGAGCTACTTCTTGTAAAAGGGAATTTCGCTGAATTTACACCAGCTGGGGACTTGTACGGGCTATAACCATTGCTTAAATCTTCATAAAAGGCGGCCGATAATAAGTTAACAATTGCTCAGCCAATACAGCATTGTTCTTGACTTCGGAAATATCTTATGACTACTCCCTTGAGATAGAAGCGTCTTTACCCTTCTATCTATAACTCTGCCAAGAATAATCTTGTGTGAAGGGAGACACCTTTGATGACCCATTTTAGATACTCTTGAGTTCTGGCCACTGGTGGACCACTACTGCAGAGCAAGGGAGGCAATCCATGACATTATATAATGCAAGAAGAAAATTATGCTATGCTCTGGCAAAATAGGTAGTTGCCGACAAACCTGATTGTTTAAAAAAAAAATAATAATGTTCATATGATTAGAAATATCAATTCTGAGGTACTGATATTTTATGAAACTTTAGATTCTGTCCATCAAATGGTACAGATCAGTGGTCGGTAATCAGCCGATCCCAATCTACCAGTAGATCACAGTGGATGATTTGGTAGATCTTTAGGCACCTGGGGAAGAAAAGACTTTAAACTATTGAAATTTCAAACTAGATCTCTCCTGCCAGCATTTAAAATCGCTGTGTCCATGGGATCAAAGGTACTTTTTCCCACATGCCCAGTGAAAACTCTCTAGCTAGCAACTAAAATATATTCGTGAACTGCATGAGATAGGAACACCATCTTCTCCTTGAATATCATCCCCCCCCCCGCTTAAAATTACATAAATGCATATATATATATATATATATATATATATATATCTATATATATATAGATATATATATATATATATATATATATATATATATATATATATATATATATATACACACACATATGGCAGATCTATAGTATGCTCAGTGTTATTAATGTAAATCCCAAAAGCTCCTGGGTTGCCGAACCCTTATATAGATAATATCTGTAAAAAGTTTTCTTATATATATTTAACGAGATGAAGTAATGGAGTTTGCATTCTCATGCACAAGTGACTCATGTGAATATATCTTATGGATACGGTTAGAGTCAAGTCTTTGGATGTGGCAGTGAAAGCATATGTTCTGTTCACGAGAGTGAAATAGTAAGAACAGCTCATGCTCATCTGTATGGATTTCTAATCATGCATGCTTTTACATTAGTTATGAGAATGAAGATCAAAATGTAAAGTGGAACAGTTCAAGTGATTCTATTGATATGATCGTCTGCAACATGAGTCCACGCATAGTTGAGATCGCTACTGTTGTGAAATACTCAACTGATGAGTTCCTGTTGTGTATGAAGCTTGGTTGATTATATGGATAGCCAAGAGTTATTTGAAGTGCAATTAAAGGGCACTGACGTTTTGTCAAAAAACTGATCTAAATAAAAGTGGATAGCCAGTTCTCCTGGTTGCTGTGTAAGTTTTTAACAGTTGCCACTGTTGGTAAGTCCATGTCTTCTTCTTCCTCGTTCGTCCTGAAAAGGACATTGGTTGCGTTGTGTCGCCGTTTACAGCGAAGCTGCGATATTTGCACCTTTCAGCCCGACACATCCCGACTTCCGCACTGCATTTTTTGGGACCGGGTTTGCCTTCCCTCTTCGATCCCTACTCTCTTGGCCAGACTGCAGTGATGCAGCCTGTTTCCAGGACCACCAGTTGGAGGTGGAGTAGGGTCTTGGTCAGCTCTGGTTCGCCGACCCTGACGCAAGCAGTCAAGCTATGAGTCGCTGACTGCATTCATCTCTTTTGCTGCGTCTTTGGTCCCAGTCCATGTCTGACACTAGAACTACTCAAGTTGTTAGCCCTAGGCTTAAGAACCTTGTTTAAAGTGACGGGGACAAACAGACAGTAAAACATGTACTCCAAAACTGTCGGCTACATGAGAGGAGTAGGGTTAGCTGCGTGGCCTTCTCCAATTCAGTTGAGGGAGAAACTTTATGGTGATAAGAGAAACCTGAGATGGACTGCCAGCTTTATAAGAAAAATAGATTTGGTTATTTGAGAGCGTACGACGAAGAAGAAAGTGCAAGTGGAAGGCTTTCAAAATATCAGTATGTTAAAGCACTGACCTTTTTAGAAATATCAATATGATGCTGAATAATAAACCTGATTTTCTCTTAATTTTTTTATCTCCAGCATAATGTCTTCAAAGGGCGTAACTTTTTATTAAGTTTATCAATTTTAATGCTTCATTACAAAGAACTTTGAAAGATGTTTCTTGCGATAATTAGTAAATGACTGCTAAATCAGAGGCAATAAGCTGGCAGAATAGGTCCTGGAGCAGGTCAACCAGTTTAAATACCTCATACCTGTTATAGACTGGAAGGGAAGCATTAAAAAAGAGTTAGCTACTTGAAGAGCAGCAGCTGGGAGACTTTTTCAGGCCATAAATTGAGGATTTCTTAGCAAAAGAAGTTAGCAAGAAGATGAAGATGGCTGTATACTGCTCCATCTATATTCCAGTCTTGACATATGGATGTGAGTCATGGGCAATGACTACAACCCACAAAAGCCAGCTCCAAACCTCAGAAATGAGGTATCTGAGGAAGGTGGTTGAAGTAACAAGAAGAGATATGGTCCACAAGCAAACAATATGGCAAGGCCTCAAAACCCAGCCACTGCAGACTCAAGTAGAACAGTCCCAACTACGATGGTTTGGCCATGTCTGCAGAATAGAAGAAGATCGGCTACCATGACAAGTGTGGGAAACTAAGAGCCAGGGATCCAGACCTCCAGGCGACCCAGTCCGCTGGAAGGACAGACAACAATCTCTGAAGGACTGAGGATGTGAGATGATAGCCGACAGATAGATACATGGCGCTCTCTCTCCAGATTTCAAAAAAACAGTTCCACCTCATAGGCAAGGGGACTAAGTGTAAGATAATTAGTATATCTTAATACATTTCCAATATGGCAAGTGATAGTAAAATATATATATCAAAATACTGACATGTTTCTCATGTCTTGCAGAGGCATCACAACTTATGTCCCAAGAATACGGGGTTTGCCATGTAATTGTCAACTGCCATCCTAAAGTGTGAAGATCGGCTACCATGAAGTAATCCACAAGGGTATTGGAAACTAAGATCATGTTTTGTCAGGGATCCAGACCTCCAGGCGACCCAGTCCGCTGGAAGGACAGACAACAATCTCTGAAGGACTGAGGACTAGATTGGAACCAGGCCAGAAGGAAGATAGCCGACAGGATAGTATGGCGCTCTCTCCTCCCAATTTCTACACCTCATGGTAGAAGAGGGATGACTAAGTAAGTAAGATAATTAGTAATATCTTAATACATTTCCTGTGATAGTAAGAATATATCAAAATACTGACATGTTTCTCTTATGTCTTGGATGCATCACAATTTAATTTTCAAGGCAAAAAAGTGTGAAACTGCCATCAAAGTTGTTCCATGTCTTTTTTATCACTCTGACTTCTGTCTGCAGTTCTCAAAAGAGTTGCCGTGAAGGAAATTAATCCACAAGGGGTTACATGCGATAATGATGATGTTTCAGACTTTCACATTACAGATAGTCCTCGACTTATAATGTAGGCAACTTATGATGAATCGGACTTACGAATGCCACCCAAAAAAAAATTAATAAAAAATATATGTTCCAAAAAAACTTTTTCTATTCTAGGTTTTCAACCTAAGCCATTTTATATTTCATATTCTAAGGGGTATTTACGGCTTGGGATAATGTAAACATGCTCACAGAAGAGTTCTACTGCACTGAACTTTAAAAACATTGACTGGGTTTGATAATAAACATTAATTTCCATTGGATGTGAAGTCACGTCCTCAAGACTTCATGCATCAGCCTCCAATGTTAATTTGCGTTATAAGTAAGTGAACTTTTTTCCAATCATATCTAGTAAGAGGTAGAGTGCATCCTTACTTACTTGGTGCTGGGGTGTAGAGGTTTGCCAGGAAGAACGGCGTACTATCCTATTGGCTATCTTCCTACTGGTCTGGTTCCAATCTAGTCCTCAGTCCTTCAGAAATTGTCTAACGTTGTCCTCCCAGCAGACCCTGGGTTGTCCTGGAGGTCTGGTTCCCTGGCTCTTAATTTCCCATACCTGTCGTGGTAGCCGATCTTCTCCTATTCTGCAGAAATGGCCAAACCATCATAGTTGGGACTATTCTACTTGGGTCTGCAGGGGCTGGGTTTTGAGAGTGCATCCACTAATGGCTATCTTGTTCAAATGACCAATTTGTGTGTGTGTGTATGTACAGACTTACATATTACTTTTTAATTTGTGTTTGTGGCTGTTGTGTATTTTTGTAAGCTTTTTAGTACAGTAAAGCACATTGAAATATCTTAAAATCTTATTTTCAACTCTTTTATTGATAGTATAGTGTGTGACTTTACCAAACTATGACATGATGGAATACAGACTTGGAAATATGTAGTAAGTCAATACACTTAAGGGTAATTCAGCATACGACCACTTCAACCTATGACTGAACCTTGTCGTAAGTCGAGGACTAACTGTATAATGTAATGATAACATTCTAAAACTAGACTTTTACAAATGCCGTGCACAACCATGCTCAGTATGAGTCAATGTCTCTAGCTGTTGCCTTACATAAAATTTAGAAGAAAAAAAAGTGTTGGGTAAAATGAATGACGAAGGGCATGTTCTTCGATGCCATCCATATACGTTTCGTTTAGGATTAAGGTTTCCCTAACTCGAGCAAAACTAAAAGGTCAAATTACATGTGTTATTTTTTTTTTTACCTACGGCGCCATCTTAGATTGGGCGAAAAGAAGCTCTCATTGCAAGCAGAAGAGAGGCGATAATGTTGAAAGAAAACATCAGGAAAATAAGCAGCTGAGGGCTGTCACCTCAGGGGCGTATTCCCATAGTCAGATATAACTGAAGGGGCTTTTATTATTATAACTTTAAAAGAGTAAATTGAGAAAGTTTGAACTATTAGGCCTAGGCCTATACGATTTCCGTAGGCCTGCCTAATACTTGTCAGGAATTCAGCAGAGGCGAAGAAATTGAAGCCTTATGGCTGAAGATGTTCAACTCTGAAAACAATAGAT
Organism: Oreohelix idahoensis; assembly: GCA_024509875.1. NCBI lineage: Eukaryota > Metazoa > Mollusca > Gastropoda > Stylommatophora > Oreohelicidae > Oreohelix > Oreohelix idahoensis. The sequence continues at coordinate 690,885 of JAMPIV010009591.1, forward strand.
TGGTATATACATTAAGGATAAGTAATAGCTGCTTCGATTTTATGTGGTATACACTAACGAAACTAAGGTACACGCCATACATAATTGTGTAAAATCGTCTTAATTACCAATCAATTTACCCGCTCGGCTTCCTGTTTCATTGATGAAGACTCTTGATTTCGGTTACTGAATTTTTAAAAACATTGATGCCCATATTTTGCCAGGTAAGGTACAAAACAATTGTTACAAATGTGTTTAAAAAAAATTAATCTGCGTCTATTAATTCCTGAATTTTGTTTACTGTTTAACAGTTATGAAAAGGTAATTAGCAAGTTCATATTTAATAAGTGTAACGCATATTTAATAAGTGTAACCTCGTACTACAAGGCCATACACAGTAATAATAATAGCCCCTTCAGGTCATAACTGACTATGGGAAAACGCCCCTGAGGTGACAGCCCTCAGCTGCTTATTTTCCTGGTGTTCCTTTCGACAACTCCGCCTATGCCGGTCCCAAGCCCGGATGAAAAAGGAGGAGGGCGGCCTGCATGAAGGCCGTAAGGAGGCAGCCCCTCCACCATGCAAAGGCACAACAGTTATTACAAATAAGGGAGGGAAACCTGAGGCCTGTAAACAGTAAATTAATATGAAACAAATATAAAGGTATGTTATCAGGCACTCGCAGGAAATAAAGAAGTAGAACACCAGACAACAGAAAAACAACAGACATGAGTGGCTTACCCAGGATTTGAACACTGGACCTTCCGTGCGACAACCCCGCCTAGCCATGCAAGCGAATCACACTATCCGCTCTGCCATCTACGCATCATCAAAAATGATGTTTCAATGGCAGGTCAATAGTGCGAACCACAATACACGACACCAGAAGTCCTCCATGGGCAGTTCAGCCTATTAATGACGCAATCACTTCTGTTGTATTTCTATCAAGCAGTATAGGCCGAATCCAACAAGACCCTTAGGACCTTAATACTGTGTCCAGTAAATGATAGTAGACTAGAACAGTGAGAACAGGATAGTGGGTAGGTTTGGTATTGTACAAACATTTATTACAAATAAGGGAGGGAAACCTGAGGCCTGTAAACAGTAAATTAATATGAAACAAATATAAAGGTATGTTATCAGGCACTCGCAGGAAATAAAGAAGTAGAACACCAGACAACAGAAAAACAACAGACATGAGTGGCTTACCCAGGATTTGAACACTGGACCTTCCGTGCGACAACCCCGCCTAGCCATGCAAGCGAATCACACTATCCGCTCTGCCATCTACGCATCATCAAAAATGATGTTTCAATGGCAGGTCAATAGTGCGAACCACAATACACGACACCAGAAGTCCTCCATGGGCAGTTCAGCCTATTAATGACGCAATCACTTCTGTTGTATTTCTATCAAGCAGTATAGGCCGAATCCAACAAGACCCTTAGGACCTTAATACTGTGTCCAGTAAATGATAGTAGACTAGAACAGTGAGAACAGGATAGTGGGTAGGTTTGGTATTGTACAAACATTTATTACAAATAAGGGAGGGAAACCTGAGGCCTGTAAACAGTAAATTAATATGAAACAAATATAAAGGTATGTTATCAGGCACTCGCAGGAAATAAAGAAGTAGAACACCAGACAACAGAAAAACAACAGACATGAGTGGCTTACCCAGGATTTGAACACTGGACCTTCCGTGCGACAACCCCGCCTAGCCATGCAAGCGAATCACACTATCCGCTCTGCCATCTACGCATCATCAAAAATGATGTTTCAATGGCAGGTCAATAGTGCGAACCACAATACACGACACCAGAAGTCCTCCATGGGCAGTTCAGCCTATTAATGACGCAATCACTTCTGTTGTATTTCTATCAAGCAGTATAGGCCGAATCCAACAAGACCCTTAGGACCTTAATACTGTGTCCAGTAAATGATAGTAGACTAGAACAGTGAGAACAGGATAGTGGGTAGGTTTGGTATTGTACAAACATTTATTACAAATAAGGGAGGGAAACCTGAGGCCTGTAAACAGTAAATTAATATGAAACAAATATAAAGGTATGTTATCAGGCACTCGCAGGAAATAAAGAAGTAGAACACCAGACAACAGAAAAACAACAGACATGAGTGGCTTACCCAGGATTTGAACACTGGACCTTCCGTGCGACAACCCCGCCTAGCCATGCAAGCGAATCACACTATCCGCTCTGCCATCTACGCATCATCAAAAATGATGTTTCAATGGCAGGTCAATAGTGCGAACCACAATACACGACACCAGAAGTCCTCCATGGGCAGTTCAGCCTATTAATGACGCAATCACTTCTGTTGTATTTCTATCAAGCAGTATAGGCCGAATCCAACAAGACCCTTAGGACCTTAATACTGTGTCCAGTAAATGATAGTAGACTAGAACAGTGAGAACAGGATAGTGGGTAGGTTTGGTATTGTACAAACATTTATTACAAATAAGGGAGGGAAACCTGAGGCCTGTAAACAGTAAATTAATATGAAACAAATATAAAGGTATGTTATCAGGCACTCGCAGGAAATAAAGAAGTAGAACACCAGACAACAGAAAAACAACAGACATGAGTGGCTTACCCAGGATTTGAACACTGGAACACTGTCGTGTATTGTGGTTCGCACTATTGACCTGCCATTGAAACATCATTTTTGATGATGCGTAGATGGCAGAGCGGATAGTGTGATTCGCTTGCATGGCTAGGCGGGGTTGTCGCACGGAAGGTCCAGTGTTCAAATCCTGGGTAAGCCACTCATGTCTGTTGTTTTTCTGTTGTCTGGTGTTCTACTTCTTTATTTCCTGCGAGTGCCTGATAACATACCTTTATATTTGTTTCATATTAATTTACTGTTTACAGGCCTCAGGTTTCCCTCCCTTATTTGTAATAAATGTTTGTACAATACCAAACCTACCCACTATCCTGTTCTCACTGTTCTAGTCTACTATCATTTACTGGACACAGTATTAAGGTCCTAAGGGTCTTGTTGGATTCGGCCTATACTGCTTGATAGAAATACAACAGAAGTGATTGCGTCATTAATAGGCTGAACTGCCCATGGAGGACTTCTGGTGTCGTGTATTGTGGTTCGCACTATTGACCTGCCATTGAAACATCATTTTTGATGATGCGTAGATGGCAGAGCGGATAGTGTGATTCGCTTGCATGGCTAGGCGGGGTTGTCGCACGGAAGGTCCAGTGTTCAAATCCTGGGTAAGCCACTCATGTCTGTTGTTTTTCTGTTGTCTGGTGTTCTACTTCTTTATTTCCTGCGAGTGCCTGATAACATACCTTTATATTTGTTTCATATTAATTTACTGTTTACAGGCCTCAGGTTTCCCTCCCTTATTTGTAATAAATGTTTGTACAATACCAAACCTACCCACTATCCTGTTCTCACTGTTCTAGTCTACTATCATTTACTGGACACAGTATTAAGGTCCTAAGGGTCTTGTTGGATTCGGCCTATACTGCTTGATAGAAATACAACAGAAGTGATTGCGTCATTAATAGGCTGAACTGCCCATGGAGGACTTCTGGTGTCGTGTATTGTGGTTCGCACTATTGACCTGCCATTGAAACATCATTTTTGATGATGCGTAGATGGCAGAGCGGATAGTGTGATTCGCTTGCATGGCTAGGCGGGGTTGTCGCACGGAAGGTCCAGTGTTCAAATCCTGGGTAAGCCACTCATGTCTGTTGTTTTTCTGTTGTCTGGTGTTCTACTTCTTTATTTCCTGCGAGTGCCTGATAACATACCTTTATATTTGTTTCATATTAATTTACTGTTTACAGGCCTCAGGTTTCCCTCCCTTATTTGTAATAAATGTTTGTACAATACCAAACCTACCCACTATCCTGTTCTCACTGTTCTAGTCTACTATCATTTACTGGACACAGTATTAAGGTCCTAAGGGTCTTGTTGGATTCGGCCTATACTGCTTGATAGAAATACAACAGAAGTGATTGCGTCATTAATAGGCTGAACTGCCCATGGAGGACTTCTGGTGTCGTGTATTGTGGTTCGCACTATTGACCTGCCATTGAAACATCATTTTTGATGATGCGTAGATGGCAGAGCGGATAGTGTGATTCGCTTGCATGGCTAGGCGGGGTTGTCGCACGGAAGGTCCAGTGTTCAAATCCTGGGTAAGCCACTCATGTCTGTTGTTTTTCTGTTGTCTGGTGTTCTACTTCTTTATTTCCTGCGAGTGCCTGATAACATACCTTTATATTTGTTTCATATTAATTTAAAGGCACAACAGGCCAATCACCTGTTTGTCTTAAACTATGATTACAAGTAATATAAGAGAGAAAACCGGACTGATTCTAAAGGCGACGAACTGGAACGGACTACGGACAACGACTTATGGAACTTGGAACACAAGAAGTATAAATGGGAAAAAAGAGGAGCTGATGGAAGAGATGAGGAAAGCAAAACTAGAAATCCTGGCTATTACCGAAACAAAGAAAAAGGGACAAGGAGTCATGGATCTCGATGGCAACACTCTGCTATACAGTGGTGTACCCACATCTGAAAGAGCTAAAGGGGGCGTGGGTTGCATTGTGGACAAAAACCAGAAAGATAGTATCAAGGGATGGAACTTTGTCTCGGAGCGCATTATGGTTGTAAAACTAAAAGAAGGAGAAACCATAGTCAACATGGTCATAGTGTATGGGCCAAATGAGGATGAGAGAGCAGAGGTCAAGGAAGAATTCTTCGAGCTGCTTCAAAAGACAGTGGATGACTGCGTAGATGAAATTATCATGCTCGGAGATTTCAATGCCAGAGTTGGAAATGACCATGCTAGATGGGGTGGAGTTATCGGAAGATATGGAGAAGATACTCTCAATGACAATGGAAAGCGACTCCTCAGATTCTGCAGTGAGCAGAATCTGATCATTACCAACACAAAGTTCCCCCATAAGCGCATACTTGCATACACTAGGTGTGAACCAACAAAGAATGAGAAGTCAGTGATCGACTATGCCATTTTTAGGAGGAGCTCATTCAAATATGTCCGGGATGCTAGAGCCTGGAGGGGGCCAGAGATTGGAAGTGATCACTACCTGCTTACAATCAAAAGAACAACTGAAAGAGTTGATCAGCCTAGGAACTGCCCAGCACCACGCAAGAAATCAAGTAAACGAACGGAAGAAATGAGCATTAAGACCTACAAGCTGAAAGAGCCAGAAATTAAGACCAGATATCAGGGGCTTATTGCTACAGCGGGGAGAAACACAGAAGAACAACCTGATGACTTGGAAACCCTGTGGCTTAAATTCAAGGAAATCATAAAGACAGCTGCTGCAGAAGCATGTGGTGAAGTCCGACTTGGGAACAAGAGAAAGAGGACACCTTGGTGGACAGAAGAAGTCAAAGAGAAAATAAGAGACAAGAAAATGGCATGGAAACAATACTTAGGAGTTAAAAACACAGCAGGACAAATAGAGAAATATAGAGAATATGTGATACTCAGAACAGAAGCAAAGAACAAGGTGCTAGCAGCAGAACAGAAGTCCTGGGAAGAATTTGGAGAAAAGCTAGAAAAGGATGCGCAAGAAAACCAGAAATTGTTCTATAAGACCCTAAAGAACATGAGGAAGGAAAAACAATGCCCTCTCAAATTTATAAAGGACAAGCAAGGCAAATTGCTTACTGCCCCGAAGGAAGTAATGGAAAGATGGAAAGAATATTTCTCAGAACTCCTTGATGGTGATCAAGGTCAAGCGTCAGAAATGATAACCACTAGCACAGAAGAGAAAACCAATGGTGGTGAAGATGACATAAAGATGGAAGAACTGAAGGCAGCACTGGAGAAAATCAAGATGGGCAAAGCAGCAGGGCATGATGGTATAACACCAGAAATGGTTAAGTTCATGGGAGCATCAGGCGACCTATTACTCCTAAGGGTCCTACAGGCAGCGTGGTGCAACAAGGTCATACCAAAGGATTGGGAGATTGCCATCATAACACCGATTTTCAAAAAGGGTAACAATCGACAATGTGGAAACCACAGAGGCATATCCCTTCTCAGTGTCCCTGGTAAAATCTACTCTAGAATCCTAGAGTAGAGACTCCGATGCCTAGCTGAGCCACAATTGGATGAAGCCCAGTGCGGATTCCGAGCAAACCGAAGTACTCAAGACCTAATCTTCACACTCAGGCAGCTGAGTGAAAAGGCCCTTGAGTACAAAAGTGAGATCCATCTTTGTTTCATAGATCTGGAAAAGGCGTTTGACAAGGTCCCCTGGAGCAAACTTTGGGACTGTTTGGCAAGGAAGAACATTCCAGCACCTCTGATTCATGCTATACAGAGCTTCTACAAGTCTTGCAGAAATTATGTGAGAACAGCAAACTATAAGTCAGAAGAGTTCAGGACCACCACTGGTGTAAGACAAGGTGATATCCTGTCACCTTATCTTTTCATACTCCTCATGGACGATGTCATCCAGGCATGTAAGGAGAGAACAAGAAAGTATTCAGTGGGGTAATGGAAAATGAGACAGGTCTGTATTTCAGAGTTGGCTTTTGCTGATGATGTTGCCCTGATTGCTAAATCAGAAGCACATCTCCAATCCAACCTGCTAGTCTGGAAGGAAGAGCTGGAGAAGAGAGAGATGGTCATAAGCAGCTCTAAAACAAAATCCATGGTGATATCACGAGAAGAAAGAAAACATCAGATTAAGTTGGGAGAACAGGTCCTGGAGCAGGTCGACCACTTTAAATATCTCGGAGCTATTGTAGACCGAAAGGGAGGCATCAAAGAAGAGTTGGCCACTCGAAAAGCAGCGGATGGGAGACTTTTTCAGGCCATAAATCGAGGATTCCTCAGCAAGAAAGAGGTTGGTAAGAAAACGAAGATGGCTGTATACCGCTCCACCTATGTCCCAGTCTTGACATATGGATGCGAGTCATGGGCAATGACTACAACGCACAAAAGCCAGATCCAAACCTCAGAAATGATGTATCTGAGGAAGGTGGTTGAAGTAACAAGAAGATACATGGTCCGCAACCAGACGATACGTCAAGGCCTAAAATTCCACCCGCAGCAGACCCAAATAGAACAGTCCCAATTAAGATGGTTTGGCCATGTCTGCAGAATGGGAGAAGATCGGCTACCACGACAAGCATGGGAAACAAAGAGCCAGGGATCCAGACCTCCAGGACGACCCAGAGTTCGCTGGGAGGACAACATTAGACAATCTTTGAAGGACCGAGGACTAGAATGGAACCAGGCCAGGAAGAAGACAGCTGATAGAATAGTCTGGCGCTCTCTCTTCCAAACCTCTACACCTCACGGTAGAAGGGGAACGACTAAGTAAGTAAGTAAGTTCCTTTCGACGTTTTCTCCTCTCTTCTGCTTGTTGTGTGAGCTTCTTTTCGCCCAATCTGAGGTGGCGCCGTAGATAGCATCGCCACTTGGTGCGTTCGGCAGCTTCACGCTCCCAGGTTGCTGGATTTATGTTCAGTGCCCTCATGTCTCTCTTGCACACATCTTTGAATCTCTGCTGTGGTCGCCCAACTGCTCTTTTGCTATCAGCCAGTTGTAAGTAGAAGATATCTTGTGGGATGCGACCATCTTCCATGCGACGGACATGGCCAAGCCAGCGATAAGCAGTGTATAATGGCTTTGAAGGCCAGCACGTAACAACACTTCGATATTTGTCACTTTATCTTTCCACGAAATGCCGAGGCTGTGGCGTAGACACACAGATGGAAGGTATTGACCATTCTTTCTTGCTTAGCATAGGTTGTCCAGGTCTCGCTGCCATATAGAAGTGTGCGGATGACGCAGGTGTTATATACCGCAGCTTTGGTCTTCGTTATGAGTTTGGAGTTTCCACAAACACGCGATGTGAGGCGGGCAAAGGTAGCCGCAGCTTTGCCAATGCGGCTGTCAATTTCTGTGTCCAGTGAGAGTTTGTCATTGATGGTAGACCCCAGGTATGGGAAGTAATGCACCACTGCCAATTCATAGTTATCTATAGTGATAACTGGCACAGCACCCACATCCTAACTCTTATCTATAGTGATAACTGGTGCAGCACCCACATCCTAACTCAGCACATTTGTTTTCTTTGGACTTATTTTGATGCCAAAGTCCTTGCTTGCTTGTGTGAAGCGATTCATCAATCTCTGAAGCTCCTGATGGCTTTAAGTGACGACTGTAACGTCATCGGCGAATAACAAGTCTCTTTTAGTGACCCTTCTGATTTTTGTTTTTGCCTTCAGCCTTGAAAGATTAAACAGACGGCCATCTGACTTAGTGTGAAGGCATACTCCTTCAGTTGCATCTCTGAATGCATGTTTCAAGAGTAAGGCAAAGAAAATTCCAAAGAGGGTTGGAGCCAGAACGCAGCCTTGTTTAACGCCACTGCGTATGTCAAAGGGCTGTGATGTGCTTCCAGCATATTGGGCTGTTCCCTTCATGTTTTCATGGAATGACTTTATCATTTCCAGCAATTTAGCAGGGCAGCCTATTTTCAGGAGGATTTTGAAGAGTCCGTCTCTACTAACCAGGTCAAACGCCTTTGTGAGGTCTATAAAGGCGATATATAAAGGCCTTTTCTGCTCTCTTGATTTTTCCTAAAGCTGGCGGACAGAAAAGATAATGCCTGTTGTTGATCTACTAGCTCGGAATACACACTGTGACTCTGGATATATGCGCTCAGCTAACTTGTGTAGTCTCATTAAGATGACTCTGGCAAAAACCTTACCAACAATACTAAGAAGAGAGATGCCTCTATAGTTATTGAAATCGCTTCTATCTCCTTTATTTTTATACAGTGTTACAATCTTGGCATCTCGCATGTCTTGATGAATAGTTATCTTCCCAGCACTGGCACAGCATCCTATGCAAAGGGTGTAATAGCGTGCTCTTACATCATTTGGTTAAATCGGGAGGAATCCCATCACTTACTGGTGCTTTGCCAGAGGCCAAGCTATCAATGGCCTTGCTGAGTTCCTCAAATGTTGGTTCAGCATCCAGCTCCTTCATAGTTGGTGTCGTGAAACGAGTGTGTGTAACCCCACTACTTTGTTAAATCATTATGTCGGGATACAAATTTGCCCCAGCCAATCAACGCACAGTTGCTGAGCCGGAATAAATTACAAGAAGTTGCGCCAGGAAAAAAACGTAAGCCCTGTTTTTTTCGGATGTGGGTCGCGGCCATCCCCGCAAGATGGCGGAAAAAACAGAATAAAATTAGGCTGTACGACGCTTGGGACTAAACTGCAGGAAACCAATCAGCTTGCCCCGCCAGGAACCAACCAAAAGCTTTGCTTAAGCATTCATCTACCTATATAATCGGGCGAGATTTTATGCAAAAGCACGCAACCCGACACGAAGCCAGAGAGACGACCGACTGAATAAGAGGAGCTGTCAACTTTGATTTATAGCTTACCTGGAGTGCATTGACCTGCAGCCTGCTTCACTAAGTCGAGTCAAAACCTGGCCGGTTTAAAAAATCTTAGAGGGTAAATATAATTTACTATAAACTGGTAGGAAAATAGGTACAGCAGGTCTATAATGTTGGTATTTGTTGTGTGTCATTTATAATACCTACACCTGTATATATTTAATATATTTTGGTTCACTATGAATCAAAATCAGGTTACTGATTGTATCTTGGGGCATTAGGTATAAGGATTGTATTTCCTGATATGGATTGATGAAGACGAAGACTAATAGGACTCATACTTCAACCTATTGTCTCCTATAACTTCAATCTATTATCTCAAACCAACTGAAATATAACCAAAACAGTCCTTGTTAGGACTCAATCTGTTGTCTCCTAGAACTCAATCTATTGTCTCCTATAACTTCAGTCTATTATCTCAGATAAAACCAACTGAAATATAACCAAAACAGTCCTTGTTAGGACTCAATCTATTGTCTCCTATAACTCAATCTATTGTCTCACATAACTTCAGTCTATTATCTCAGATAAAACCAACTGAAATATAACCAAAACAGTCCTTGTTAGGACTCAATCTATTGTCTCATCTAACACCAATCTGTTGTCTCCTATAACTCCCACCTGATATATCACCAAACAGTCCTCGTCTTATATACTCCTATCATAAGAACATAACAATATTGTTAGGATATATGTTACCAGCTTGTATAGCACTTGTCAGAGAGGGCCTGGTATATTATAGGGGGAAGGAAATGGTTGTATCACACCTAGGTGTACATATTATTGGATGTATTCATGTATTGAATTTATATTATGGGATGTATTCATGTATTGAATGTATTCATGTATTGAATTTATATTATTGGATGTATTCATGTATTGAATTCATATTATTGGATGTATCCATGTATTAATTTGTCAGAAAGAATGTTTTGCAAGTAGACACCTGTCTTGTCTCGCTATTGCTAAATCATACTGAGCCATGTTATCATTCATCCTACATGCAGGCACCTGAGACACGCTCATATCATATACAATAGAAATAGGTGGGCTTGAGGACAGAAATTAGCCCCTATTTTTCCTTGTTACAGGTTTTATTCGTGTCATCAAAACTGAGATCGTGGGTCGTCAATCCAGCTGCCTGGAACTCCGCAGGAGCATAGAGGTTGCACAGAATCTACATCTTTGGTCACCCTCAGTCTTGGGTGGGCTAAAGGAACGATCCTCAGCCGTCGCTCAGCCAGACTGCACAGCTGCAGACTGTTTCCAGGACAACCACGTGGAGGTGGAGTGCGGTCTTGACCAGCTCTGGTTCGCTGGTCCTGACGCAGGCAGTCAAGCTATGAGTCGCTGACTGCGGTCTCTATTGCTGCGTCTTGAGGTCCCCCTTAGAGAGATGAGTACACATTAGTACCATTTCTGTCAGCATTGTGAGCAAAAGTTAGTGTCAGTGACGAGAAAGTGATTTAGCGTAGACAGAGACAAGATTAACAGCATAGCTAATAAATGATATATATATATACTTAATTAACAGCACAGCTAATACATGTACTATAATTGAATAACAGCACAGCTGATATAATTTTTGTTCCTATAATTGGAAAACTTGTTGTAATATATTTATATATCTATATAAATATAAATATTTGTAAATCATATGTAAACTTACAAATCCATTACATTCATTTTTTCAACATCCACCCTTCAGCACAAGAGTAGATAGTGTATATATTAAATAAATAATAAGGAAATTGTATTTGAAGACTTGTCAATTTTATCATTGTTAAGTAAAATCTGTTTCCTTGTCTTAATATCACAGTTAGTTACACAGCGGAGGTGGCAAGTTATGTCGGTCTCCTCCCTACTAATTTTTCGAGATCAGATCATTCACAGCCGTAACTGATTTGTGATACCAGTAGTTCTCTCAGACACTGGGACTTCACCACTTTCTGCAGAAATTCTATTTCTGTAATTGTCAGTACTGTACTGATCCTAGAACCAATAAAAACCTCACGCCACAGTTGGCAGCCATTTGACAGCATTAAGGACTGCAGGCGTGACTTTATTTTCTCTAGTGTAATGCTTGACCCACCTCTCCATCTGCTTACCCTTATCAGTTAGCCCATCTCCGCTGATGGTTTTTAGCGGTGCCGTCTTACTTTTTTGGGGACCAAGGGCTTTCTTTATACCGGCATACATTTGTCTAGTGTTACCTGTTTGCGCTGCAGTCTGGATACTCTCGCTGAGCTGGAGCCAATAGTCATTTGCACAATGTCGAGCAGTTTGTTGAACTTTGCTTCTCGTAGTCGTAGCCTTCAGGATCTGTATGGTTCTAGCACTCGGTGAGCTTTTGTATTCAATCGCAGCACTGCGTTTAGCTTCAATGACAGGTGTCATCAAATCTGATGAAGCATAAAACCAGTCAAATGACTTCGCTGTTTTCTTACCAAAGGTGGCAAGTGCAGCACTTTGAATGGTGTTCCGTAGATGCTCCCAGTTCTCTGTAACAGTATCACCATGCTGATGACTACTGAGCACTTTCTTGAAGGTCACAGTAAATTGATAAATCATGAAAGGGTCTGACATCTTGCTGGTATCGATGCGTAGTTTCCCTTCATGTCTGACACGATGGAAATCATTTTGAAAGGGTCTGACATGCACTCTGGTGCGTGGTGAGAATCGATGACGAGAATCAAATCCAGTTGGTGCCAGTGCTTGGATTGTGGGTGTCCCCATGACACCTTATGCTGGGATTTTGTCTGAAAGTAGGTGTTGGTCACGCAGAGGTCATGTCTAGAGCCTGGCAGGCGCATTTATTGAAGTGCAGCTATATCCACCTGAAGTCGTTTAAGTTCGTCATTGATTACGGCTGTCTTCCTGACATCATTTATGTCCTGTAGGTTTTCGGATAGTCTTGACATATGGATCCAAGTCATGGGCAACGACTACAACCCACAAAAGCCAGATTCAAACCTCAGAAATGAGGTATCTGAGGAAGGTGGTTGAAGTAACAAGAAGAGACATGGTCCGCAACCAGACGATACATCAAGGCCTAAAATCCCACCCCTGCAGACCCAAGTAGAACAGTCCCAACTAAGATGGTTTGGCCATGTCTGCAGAATGGGAGAAGATCGGCTACCACAAAAAGCATGGGAAACAAAGAGCCAAGGATCCAGACCCCCAGGACGACCCAGAGTTCGCTAGGAGGACAACATTAGATAATCTTTGAAGGACCGAGGACTAGAATGGAACCAGGCCAGGAGGAAGACAGCCGATAGGATAGTCTGGCGCTCTCTCTTCCAAACCTCTACACCTCACGGTAGAAGGGGAACGACTAAGTAAGTAAGTAAGGTTTTCGGATAGACCAGTCAACATAGTCCGGACGTTCCAGCATCCCAATCTGATAGTTTGTTTATTTCTGTTACTTCTTGTTTTCTGATTGTTGCTTGGTGCAAAATTTTCTGTCCACAGTTCGGGTTTGACCCTAATCCACATGCACCCAATGAGGAAAGCAGACAGTGGCGGGACAATACCTAATTGACTGGGGGCTGCCCAGCTTGAAGCGGGCGGTATCTGACCAGTGAGATCATAGAACCTCTCCCACTGTCGGAAGTAGCCCCTGGCGCCATGCCCTACGCCAATTGGGCAAAATGCTTATAACCGGTAACTGCTACTTGCCGTGTTTTGCCGACACCAATAGGGTGAAGCTGGAATGTTCTCTCCAGGGCGCGAGCTTGGGCAGAGTTATATGGAGATCAAGCTGTTGCCCATGCAGCATGTTCCCCCTCTCCACGCAACCAGTGGATTCAAAGGAACGGCAGTAGCCGATACAGTTTGGTACCAGCCACATCGCATGAGTTGCCAGAATAATGTCGAATCAACATTAGACTGCCTTAGGGACTACGACTCCGGATTTATCCTCAGGGTTTACCCCCGAAGCCAATTCCAGAACTGGATGTTCCCGCAAGGCAGCGGTGGTTTAAATTCAGAGTAGGAGCATGCACCTTCTCTTAGATAGCTTACCAACCAAGGATCACGAGCCCTATCTGACCGAAGCTGCTGGTTTTAAGGCGCCAGTCACTCGCCTTCGCCCCTTCTCCCGTCAGTGGAAACAGTTCCGCCGGGCTCAAATTGAGCCACATATGAAGGCCGGGAGCTGGGCTTGGTTGTCAGAGGCTATTTGAGGCGCGTGCCATAGAAGTATTTATCTGCAGTGAGAGCTTATCCTCACTACAACTCCTAGCTATAACAACCTTTGGAACCCATACACAATACGCAAGGCCAATATGACAGTGATGAAACCGTGTTAGGCCTAGTAAGACTTATGAAAAGCACCATCCTTGAGATTGTCATCGGGTTAATACGTACGAAAACAGTATAGACAGAAATCTACGTGCATAAAATGAGATAAAGGGATGTAAGCTTTGTGGTAAATTCAAGAATGAATTAAATCCTGTGTAAAACCCTTATGGAATAACATAAGCACGTAAAGTATATCCTTTGTTAACATGCCCTTTTCGTACACGTGGATAAGTTTGTGCTTTCATTGTGTACAGTTTTTGTTAATTTGTCCTTAATGGAGACATTATGTTGTGCTTTTGTGTGTGTTAATTTGACTTTCCCTTTTACTTCATTTTCGTTCATATTGTTGCTTTATATAAACTTACTGCATCCCATCTCTTGTGTATGAGGTGATTCGGGGTTGACCTGAAATTATCCTTGTCCTGGAAATGAATCTTATCAACTGTTGAGCAGCACAGAATTATCAAATTTCTAGTCAAAGAGATAGTAAAACTGGAAGACTTTTCTGAAGAGATTAACTGCACTGTATGGAGAAGAAACCCTGTCAGAATCAGATATATATGATTGGTGTTTACCAAGATTATGGCACAAGAAACTGTCCAGGCATATCTCCAGGGCAGTACATGCTAACGATTTTGCTACATGGTGTGCCGCAATACACTCGTCTGCTGCAAAGTACAGGACGCAGGAGTCCCTAAATACCATAGACATATGGGCAACTGACTGGGGAAAACTGATTAACCTCTCCAAGACAGTAGCAACTTGCCTGTCACATCTTCAAGAAATGGTCAAATAAAATAAAAAATTAAAGTGAGGAAAACCCAACATACCTTGGGGTCACATTAGATAAGTGACTCACTTGAAAACTACAACTAAAAGGTTTGAAACAAAGCAACAAGGAAGCTCTACCTTATGAAGAAACTGGCCAGTGCAAATGCCAGCATACTTAAAAAAGTCTGTACAGGCACAGTCAAAAACAAACACAAAACATCTAACAAAAGTGCAAAATACAGGCCTTAGACTAATCATAGGAGGGGTGAAGACCACTCCAGTCCAAGCAATGGAAAGATACACCAACATCCTCCTTGATGACTGTGATGATATACATTGATACACCTATAAAATTTGTAGTATTTATAAGTCAAAGTAATGTAGGGATAATAATGGTGAAGTTGTAACGTTTCGTTTTCGCCCACGCCAGCAATCGTATGGATTTTAGCAGGCCGTCTTGTAGAATAAATAGTACTATCGTTTTCTAATGCCTTGGAAAACTATTTATAACATTTTGAGACGAAAGGTTTATTCGTCCAGAAGGAATGAGAGAGAGAGAGAGACGGAAAAATGATACTTTTGGCACGTGTTGGTTTGAACCACAAAATTGTCAGCGAGCGAGCGATATCGCTAGCGGCAGATTTAAAAATACAACGAAAAGCCAATATTTGTTCGTTTGATAGTCACGCAGTTTGACATATATAACCACACACACAGCGCTGTGTCTGCCAAGTAGCAACATTTTCTGACGTAACCAACTTGTTGTTTCAGGTTTGAACAACGAAGGAGGGGGAAAGATGGTGGATTTATATAAAAGTAGAAATTGCCAAATAATATGGAAACTATATGGAATTCATAATTACTAGGATTAGGACCATAAAACTTAGTTGGTTTGATAGAATATGATCTTCTGATTAATAATATGTTTTATTCTCCAAAAACGCCCAATTAATAGTAGAGATATTGACAAAATACTATATTGGTTCGTACAGACTGACAAGCAGACCCTCGTTTTTGCATTCACTATCGGTGACATTTTTTTTGCACGCGGTGTTGAAAAGAAGCAGAAGAGGGAGGGTCAAAGTCCAAAATGGGGAACTTTAGGAGGGAGAGGCAAATGTATTAGGCCAAAAAGCAAGTCTATTTTTAACTAACGCCAAGATCGGGACGGACCGACCGACAGAGATACACCAAAATTGGGCTGTAATTTTGGCTTATTTTTCAAATTGAAGTCAGAATTGGGAATCGTCCGATCCCATTGGCCAGCTTAGATAATATTGAGAAAAAAAGTTGAAGGCTCGACGCCATTTGAATTATTACTGTCCATTGAACAGGACGATTGAAAGTCTGTGAAGTGCGACTTGCCTTATTAAATATATATTAAAGTAAAATAAAAAGGCGTATAGTCCAGCCAGTAGCACGTCTGAAGTTGTGCCAGTTCAACGTACCTGTGTGTTTTCATTGAATTTATGGTAAGACAGAAATTATTAATATTTTATTTAAAAATGTGAGTGTGAGATACTGCCATATGACAAATATTACGACTGTAAGTACACAGACTAGGTCCCTAACCGACTTCTGCAGGGCCTAGAGATTGATCCATCATATAACAAGCTACACGAGATGTGGAACTAAAATATTTTATAGGTTGTCACCATGGATCATCTCACCTATCACCTTTAATAGAAAAAGATCATTGAGAATGGCAGAGGTGTTGCAGCCATTAGGGGAGAGGAATGTGAAACTGGTACTACTTGTTACATCATTTATGCGGATGAGCTGGGTTGGTCAGATAGAGCTGACCCATGTCTGTTATTTTTAATATATTATATATTAGTGTTTGTAAAATTGGTGGATTAGATATTATGTTAAGACAGAACATAATTTCATGTTACAGGGTTTTTGTCTGGCACTAGACCAGTGCCAGATTTCTGAGTGAAGAATTTGAGAAGACTGTGTATTCCAGTAGTGATAGGTGTACCCTATTACTTTTGGACAAGTACAACAGTGGCTGTTGGCCGGAAAGACAACTATCTTCTATCTTCAAGGGCCAGATAAGTACAACAAACCTGGCCTGAGGAAAATTCATCAACTATTCCACCAGATAATAACTGAACTGTAGTAGTAATAAAGACTTTTCCACCAATAAACATGTATAAAGAGAAAAGAAACTGTAGGAAGACAGACCGGGAATGATGTGAACACCCCGACCCGCCATCCAATACAAATTAAGAATTATTATAGGTTTAGTAACATCATTATTAAATTTTAAAGTATGTGCTTGGACAGTTTGTCCTTTTTGTTTGATTGAATTAAATATCTAGATGTATATATATTTATAAATTGATTCCATTTGATTTGACAGTCCTGACCAAAGAATATTAGGTTCAAGACTAATAAAATTGTAAAAAAGATTTTCTAATACCAAACTTAAAACACAGTGTTAGTCGAGTTGATCATAGAACTTAATATTTGTGAGTGTCTTGAGTATTGGGTTACCATCACACCACAATTTCATTACCCTAGACATTAGACGTAGCTATCAGACATACTAGTCTAAAATAAGTCTGAGTGAGATCTTAGGGTGGTAGCAGAAAGACTCCCTGAGAACACACCTCATCAATTGTTATACTAAGGGGCCGTCACAGCTTGACCTCACTCAGTTACACTATAAAAATAACATCAACAGTCATAACATCTAAAACCACCACAATGACAGACATACAGAAAATGTGTTTGTTCACAGTGAGAAGCTGTTATGCATGCCAAATGGAAATGTTAGTTGATTATGAGGAGCCAAACTACTGTCATAAGAATATCTCTCACAACAGAAGTCCCTGGAAGAAGAAAGACCACCAAATCTACCTACAACTAAAAACTTTGGCTCGAGAGATGATTGATGAAAGGTAAAACTCCAAGGTGTGGACACATGTATACCCAGATAGATCTGCAGAGCAAGCAATAAAGAATGAGGAGGAGGCTTTATAAGATTTAACAACAGAAGCATCATCCGTAAAGCTTTTCCAACTAGAAAGATCTCCAACTTCATGGCAGAATCTGTAGCACTACTGCAGGCACTGAAAATTCCTAACCAGGTTGGAGCAGCAACCACCAGCTAAGATAGCGATCTTTACAAACTGAAAATCACTACTGGAACAATACAAGTCCACACCAGAAATGAAAACATGTTGCATGAAATCAAATCTGCTTAACATTAAAAGATCATCAACCATTGCCCTTCAGTGATTATCCTCCCATTATGGAATCACTGGGAATAGGAGAGCCAATGCTTTATCTAGAACTGGCAGTGAGCAATTCAGCTACCCATTGCCCTATAGAGAAGCTGTCAGTGATGAGGTATGGAGACAGTCAAAAGAAGTCTGGACTGCTGAGCTGCTCCCTACAAAATGTGGACTTATACATATTATCTCAGCAGCAACATAGGCATAGTTTGAGAAATGGACATTGACATCAACATTAGAATACAGAAGGTAAGTCCAACATAAAAAAAATAATTTTCAACTCAGATATCAAAGCGATCCTTTTGTAATTGCCTGAAACATGGACAACAACAAAACATGACAGCCAAGTAAAAGTATAATTGAATGCTTGTGCATTACAAAAGAATTAAAATGATGTGACTGGATAACTGATGTGAAACTAATGGAAAGAACTAGACAAGTTGAAGTAGCAGTGAAACAGGAGGTAAAGAATAGACATTGGCATTGGAGTGGACACACACTGAGGAAACCTGTTGATAGGATAGCAAAGCAGTTCATATTCTGGAATCCAAAGGGTTAAGAAATGCACAGACTTAAAAGCATATGGAGAAGGGAAATGGAGACAGAAAGGATAAACAAGAAATCACTAGACCGCAGGATGGAAAAACAGACTGATCATACATGCATAAATAAGAAGTTTACTGAATTCAGTTGGTGGTGGTTCATATTGTTTTCATAATCCAGTCAACGGCCAGTAGAAAGAGATATATTGGCAGAGGCCTACTTATCATACTCAAGTTCTTATTGCAAAGGGCTGTTCAATTTGTCCTTCACTTCTTATTTCCGCATGTATGATCAGTCTGTTTGGAATCCAACGGGAAAGAGAGGCAGAAGTAGACCAAAAAACACATGGAGAAGAGAACTGGATACAGAGGTGAAAATTGAAAATGATGAGAACATGGAAAGAACTTGTGCAGATGGCATGGGACAGGAGGACTTGGCATGTGTTTGTTGAAGGCCTATGCTCCTTGGGGAGCTAAAGGTTATTGATTGATTGAATTCAGTTGGTGGTGGTTGATTTTGTTTTCATAATCCAGTCAATGGCCAGTACGAAGAGGTATATTGAAAGAGGCCTACTTATCATATTCGAGTTCTTATCTCAAAGGGCTGTTCAATTTGTCCTTCACTTCTTATTTCCACATGTATGATCAGTCTGTTTTTCCACATTACTTATTACATATTTTTTTTAGGTAGACACAAGCTTTCTTTTATAAAAAAAAGTTTATTTAAGCACAGAAATTCATGAGTATTTCTTCTTTTCTTTCATCTGAAGCCCATGTTTTTCCTTGATCTGCTCAAGTCTGATCAAAGGCATGAGGCAACCACCTCTGTCCTTTTGTATTTTTCTTAGTGACAGTTTAACAAAGTTATACCAATTATTTTTCTTCAGGAATTACAGTCACACCCTCTTTAGTGCACTTTCTGCCATCTCATCTATTTGCCATGTTTCTGCTCCATACAATACAGGAGTTACAACGTGAACAAGCCTTGTGTAGCTGCAGCATTGTTGTCATACTGTAACATTTTGATTCCTGTATCCATGACTCATAAGAAGCAAAATGGGAAATGATGCTAATGATATGGCATAGTCAGTTCATTGAATGTTTGCCATTTCAGTCATTGGCTTCATCATCATCACCACTACCTTTCATCTGCCTGTAGAGCACAGGTCTTCAAGATATTCCAAGCTCTCCTGTCCTGTACTAACCATTTAAGGACCCTCAGTGTCTTCGTACCTCTCAGATCTGTCTCAAGTTGTCTTTTCCGTGTGTTTTTATTTTGGGTCTCCCTTCATTTTTCTCAGCCTTGGGAGTTCAGAACAAGGACCACCTTGTAATGCTATCAGCTGATTTTCTCAGTGTGTATTTTATCCTGCACCAGCATCTTCTCATTACATCTTGTGGTATCTGTTTGGTCCTTTCCATCAGCTCTAAACTAGTAGTATTGTTATACTAGGTACCACAAACTCCCTCTTGCGCGGCGGTCGGAAAATTCTGTAACGCGCAAGCGAGGCCCAGTTTGGGCCCTTTTCAACCTCGCTCTGCCTAGTAATTAATTTGCCTTTTCTAAATAAAAATTATATCTTCTGGTTCCTTGATCTTTCTTCTTTCATAATATGTCAATTATAACTTTCTGCGTGTCATTGAAATTGAGTGAGACAAAAAACAAAAAACACCACGAAACCGCTTTTACCGTGCGCTGGCTGACCGGCGCTCACGAAAGCGAAATTCCTTGAAAGGACCCCCACCTCATTCATAGCGTCCGCGCTATGTCCTCAAAAATGCTACACTAATACGGTTTTCACCATTGAGAAGAGCGGAAACTGAGGTTTACGCACATGTAACACAAGGTACAGATTTTGTATAGGAAGATATCGTAAATTCGAAGTGAATGAGAAAGTTTGAATTTTAATACACATCTGGGAGGCCTACCTACACTTGTGTTACATCAAACAAACGAGCAGCCATACTGCTAAAATCGTATCAAAGTTTTAAACACCGTCGTTATTTGAGCAAAGAGCGAAATAACGTTAAAACAGAGCACCTCCAACACATTTCGGCGTGTAAACATAAAGGCGGATGTTCCATCTGACAAACCCGGACACGACGGGCCGGCTGTACGAAACACAGCACGAAATGACTCAGGCGCTGAAATGAAAGTTTCACCAATGGAAGTCGACTTAATATGTGTTCTGAGTAAGTTTTGAATTTTGTTTTATTTCTACTCATTTCAGACCTATTTTGTTTATTTGCAATATAGCAACGGCAATTGACGGAGGGCGGATGTATTAGTAAAAGAACAGCCAAATGTGGCTGCTCGATTCACACATTTAGACAGAAAGTTTTTCGTTTTTTAAGCAATTTTGGGGGTGGGGAAATTGTTGTTTATGTAGCTATTTGGTTGTTTTATCGGACCATCACCATTTTCTAAACATTCGGTATCAGAATTAAGGTCTAACACTTAGTAACAGCTTGTAAAGCCGCTGACCTACTTTCGATAACGTTATGGATGTCAAAGGTCATGTTTAGAATTTAGCTTGTGAGAACGTTAATCTTTTTTTTTAAAATTGCCTCTCTCGCATAATTAACCTTTTTTTTTCTCAATTATTTCAGGGGACAATCGTTATGATGCACATTTTTCAATGACGGGAAGAGGCAGACGTCCGGCTCTGCCACTGATTTCTGACTGTGACAAATCTATTGGCACAGTTCTGTCTTCTGAAGGACTAGGAAAATGCAACATCGGAGCTAGTACGTCTTGTTGTGTAAAGTGTATATATCATATTATTTCCTCTCATTCTCTGATGTTAAAAATCATTAGGCTAATGAAATTATGTAGTTGAAGCTTTCCTGGAAGTCTCTACAGGTTTTGAGTTTATTTGCAATTACAAACATAAAAGACAAATGACATAATCCATGTAAAAGAGAGACTTACAATCTACTGTATAATTAATATAATGATTTAAATGGTAAATGCAGTAAAAATTAATGCCGCAATAAATGCTTAATGATTAACAAAGGGAAAGAAAAAATAATTTGGCCGACATTTTTTTGTATTAATAATAAAATAACACAATCATGTAATTTGTCCTCTTCCCGTCCCTCCCAACAAATTTCTCTCAGGTGACCTCTTGGTTTCTCTGTGCTACATGAACAGAATGTGAGTAAAGGACAGCTACAATACAGGTGCCAGATGTCAGTACAACAAGCCAGTGCCCTGAGAGGAGATTCACTTGAGGAATTTTGATGCAGCTGACCTCAAGTGACAGTGAGTTGGACACGGACTAATATGTAATGTTTCTTTGTTTATAAAAATCAAATTTTAAGCAGTAAAGGTTGTTTCAATCAAGAAAATAACCATCAATTTGAATTGTACAACTCAAATTACATTAATATGGAAGTTTTCAGCTCTATAGCTGCAATATTCATGATTTTATGACAACATTTGGAATTTCGTGAGATTTTTCTTCCGAACTGCAAATTTAGCCTTCGATCCATTTTCACATAATGCAGTTTTATAGTATTCAGTATTTCATGTGGCTCAAAAAAAATTAAGCATCAAGTATATATTGCTCTCTTTAAGCTCAATAAATCTTATAGCTTTCCTGTGTGTAGTTTTTTGATTTATGAGTGCATGAAAATGCATATTTGCACTTTGCGAGCACAACAATGAGACTTGCTACTGCATCTTTTGTCAATTTTGATGGACCATAATTCATTTAATTGAATTGTTGTACTTCCCATGTTTTTTTTTTCTGCAATAAGGACTTGTATGACTTTGTACAAAAAGCATTATTGACTTGGTAAGTGTTTGTTGACTGTAGTTATGATTGTGCAAAGTCAGGCAATTTGTTCGGTGCGAAGATGTTTGAAAATTTTTGTAATTCCCCACAATTTTGAAATGCTGTAACTCGGTTGTTTGATGTCCGATTTTTAAAATTTTAAAAGGAAATTTCATGACTTAAAGAGATCCATTAAGATCTATAAACAAAGACACTGTTATATTTCAAGTGTGTAAATGTAGTCAGGTGAACAACTCCATCCTTTTCTATAACAGCCAGGAGATAACCAGATGTATGAGATCAGTTCACTCTCCTTAGTTTGACTTCAGCAAGACAGACACGTCTGCCGAAGTATAAATAATGTCCTCAAGAATATCCTCTAGATAATAAAGGTTTTCTAAACCTCGTTCATTTAACCAAGTAGCAAGTAATGGTCCTTGGAACCTGCATCAACCGATGCAGTACAATGCAGCGACATGTGAGCTGGGAAAGAACATCTCTGTGACGACGACTTTCGGAGACAGGCTATGAATCGAAATCGCTCACGACCCAAAATCGATAGAGTTAATGAAAAAGTCAATTTACCTTGCTTTCATGAAATACACAGAAATATCACGCCTCCCGACATGTGGGAAAACACTAGAGGTATTATCTCGACCAAACGAAATATCCATAAGAGGACTACACATCCCTGACAGAACAAAAATAGCGGAGATCCCCTCTTCAACGAGGCATCTCTTTCGCCATTCCAAATCGCTCACTCCCACTAGTGGTGGGCGGAAACCGATCGACCAAACAACAAGACAAGTCATGCGCAGTCCAGCGCAAAAATGACCACAGCTCAAAAGTTAACTGCATTCGATACCAACGCGAGAAGACAAATGCTTACCGAGAAAAGTGACTATAAATTACAAGCAGTTGTTGCCCTTGCGTTATAAAACAGATATTGAAATAAAACGATGTTGCGAGAATTTATCACGCAACAATCCTGCAGGGATGTACCCTCCACTGCCATCTGGCTATTGTTAAGTCACACTTATTCTCACAGTCTCTGTCTTCCCTCAAACCCAATTGCTGACCTCTCAAGCACTCTCATCCAGTAACGCATTTGAGGCAGAAGAGCCATGCCATTGGCACAATCCAGATCATCTAGCTGCTCTGCCAGTTTCTACCAACTCCATTTCCACTTGCTTATGCCCTTACCTCCATAATCCAGTCAGTAGCCAGCAAGGTGAGAAATCGTGACAACAGGCATCCATGCCACAAAATAAACAGCCCCTCTCCCAAAGGGCTCAGTAAGCCATCCCGCATAGAAAATTCAACATCTTATGCCTTCACATGTGTTAGTTATCTGTTGTGTTTCAACTAATGAGTTGTCACTTAAAGATGATGATGACTTCATAATGAACATGTACTCTGTGTACAAAGACAAACAGAAAAAAATTTATTCTTTTCCTTATTTCAAATAATATTTATCCTTCCACTCTTGCTGTTTCAGCATGGTGGTGCATTCCAGTGACGTTCTTTTGTGCCAGTCAGTGTAACTTTGTGCTATTTTAACAGTAGTACAAAGTGAAGAAATTTCTGATCCTAGAGTCAGTCTTTTTCTTCGTTAACTTTCAGACATCGACTTGAATACATTAAAATAAAGCAGTGGTCAGCTTGATGCTTTAGAGTCAACTATATGTTTATGCTAATGATTTGTGATCCTTGTGAATTTATTTATCTTATTTTGTTTACTTTTAATCACTTTAACTTTTATTGGATGTCTGAGAAAAACAGCTAATACATAAAGAGACCAAATGAAAAGCAAATAAAAATGAATATTAGGAACACCAAAAGACATATTGAAGGAAATCATCACGTAACAAAGAACACAATTGTGAGGACATCTTGTGAGAATAAATCCCAATCAAACAGTAGCAACAGCACATAATCTCAGAGTAAAAGTAACAAGTATAATAATAGCCTCTTCAGTTATAACTGACTATGGTGACAGCACTCAGCTGCTTTTTTCCTTGCATTCCTTTCAATGCTTTCTCCTCTCTTCTGCTTGCTGTGAGAGCTTCTTTTCACCCAATCTGAGGTGGAACTATAGAGAGCATCACCCCATGGTGCGATCGGCTGCTTCATCCTCCCAGGATGTAACCAGAAATGAGGAAAATTACTGAAGATGAATCAAAAGTGTGATAAACACCTCAAGGAAATACAGCATGACAACACACTAAGCCATGTGCACTGAATCATAATTTTCCTCCGCACTTCTTACAGAACATGGAGCCCCCAATGCAGCTGGTCCCACTGGAAGCCTGCACACAGCAGTTATGTGCTCTTGCCGTGGTGGTTTCTGTGACAATTTGTTTTACTTCATGAGGTTGCCAGTCCCATGCACAACCTCACACTAGTCACTGTGTACGACATGCTTGATGACGGAGTAGTCCTATTCTTTGTCTCTTAAGAGATCCCCAGAAACTACCTGCACTGTATCAAGAAGTGATAATCAGCACTTTCTGCTGCACCTAACTGTATAAACCATAAGAACCAACTCTCAACCAAGAAAGTTACTGTCAATGAAGGTCCATATATGAGTAAATGAATATGTTTTTTTTCTGTCTTGAGAGAAAATATAGCACTTGTTAATAATGCTCAGGTAAGACTAGTGACCTTACCCGTTTTGGCAAGGAATTCTCTGCCGCAAGTAACGCAGATAAAAGTCTACGTATTATATCAAGAGGTTGGTCACTGTGATTGTTTTTTTTACTAACTTCCTCTTATTCTGCTGTTTTTTTTCTAACTTCCTCTTATTCTGCTGGATACTCCTCAGCTCATCCTCTCTGCTTCTTCATTTTCTCTCAGTATGTACTCAGGCATGTTATACAAGGTGACTAATATGACGTTGTGCTCTCCAAGTGTAAGCCTTCCTTGCCGTTGGTTGGAGAGCTTGAGTGCCCCAATGATCCCGGGAGCTCTGCCTGGCGGGAGTTTTACTCCTGGCAGGGTCACCCAAGCCAGACAGGTCCTTGGTGAGGGGTCAGACTAAATGGGCTGAGTAGGTGGAACCCTATAGGTGTAGATGCAGAACCCATGAGTGGTACATGCTATGGTCTGCACCAATCCACCCCCACTTCATGGGACAAATGCTTTCTTGCCTCATTCTTCACTGTTTGTCCTCTATCCTTTAAAGTAAACCCTGCAAAAAAACAATCAGTGCAGGAGGAGCACGATAGTCTTGGTTGACAATCCACCTAAGAGAAGGACAACTTCACACAAACCCGGGTAGGAAAGACTCGTTAGTCCGGAAAGACAGCTTTCCTAGGAGAGACAACTCTGATGTCAAACAACTGCTGCCTTGCAGGAAGGTCACAGAAGACCAGAGGCTAGGGAAGCAGTCCCGAACAAATGCATGCTGAAGACAGATGCACTGGACCGCAAGGTGCATAACATAGTGCAACGCAAACCGCCTTGAGATGACAGACACAAATATTACTCAACGAGATGGTGCTCGACCCAAGGAGACCCGCCAGGTGGGAAGAGTGCCGGACCCCTTGCCTCGACGGGGTCCACCCAAAGCTACTGGTGGTCACCTATCTCCGCATCGTGCAGCCAGGGCGCAGAATATTAGGGAAAATGCGACTGGCCAAAACACCCAGGAAAGAACACTCAATATACTCCAATGGAATGCAGAAGGTGTCCTAAAGAAGAAACTACTGCTCGCTAAAAAATTACACGATGAACAAATTAAAATAGTCTGCATTCAAGAAACACACCTAAACTCAAACCACAGATTTTCTGTAAGAGGATATGAAACCTTCTGGCTTGATAGAGAGAGACACAAGGAAAGAGTACTCACGTTAATCAGAAACTCCTGAATCAGGTGAAGTATCATTGATAACATCAACATAAATATGTAGCTTATTCTTTACGTCATTACTTCATCTGATTCAGGGAAATCAATGTGTGAAACATGAGCAGCCCGCACGCATAGTTCTAATGAAATCATCAGTAAAAGAGTCAGAACAGATAATTAGAAGTTCAAAGCATACTATACGTTACAAAGAAGAGGCTAGATGATAATTTTAATACTGGCGTTCCAACACTGGTAGACTGAAATACCATCTGTTTGGCATGGTTTTAAAATGTGATTATTTCAGTAGTTCACATTTATTTATACATTTGTGCTCCAGCGTGTTGTTGTTGTTTAACTAGGGCTGCTGAGCTTCTTGCTCTTTTGCAGCCAATACCAAGACTCCTTGGTATTATCTACACTAGACATCTAGGCTTTCCTGTGACTTTTCTGCTATTCCGAAACGTGCTGAGTTGAAGTCATGAGCTCCAGTTTTTCCAGCTTGGCTCGAATTTAAAGGATCATCACATCTAGTCCCAAGCTAGGAATAAGAAAAGAATGGCATTCTGTGCATTCTCCGCCATCCATGGGAGCTCTCCAACTTTGCAGAGCTAAAATACTGTGTTCTGGTTCTGGGCTCTCCCGAGGAATTGTTATGTCCTGCGTAGAGCCACTTCTCAGCTCCCCCTGCCTATCACTGGGTCCATAGTGAGATCCTACTGCATGCAGCCAACCAGATCAAAGCCAAAGAATCATGTCTGGGGCTCAAGTGACTTCTCCAAGCTTAGTGTGCAATGCTGGGTTCTCAAGTTTCACCACAGGGGGAATCCCTGGAAGTGTGAGGATGATTTTAAGAGTCAATGAGGGTGTAATTGGCCTCACAGACAGAGGTTCACTTCCACATATGTATACTGTAGCATTGTGCATAGCTGGTGGTCATATGGTGACTCCAGATATGCCTCCATGCATACTCCAGTGTGCCAAATTCACATTTATACACTTGTGCTTCAGTGTGTCAAATTCACATTTAATTATATACACTTGCACTTAATTTGTCAAATTCACACTGATTTATATAGGCTACTTGCACTTCATATGTGTCAAATTCAGATTTATTTAAGCACTTGCGTTTCAGTGTGTCAAGACCAAATTTAAATCAGAACAAAACAGCAACATCACGTATATTGACCTTATAACAGCATTTAGCTGTGGTCTTATTCTAAATAATTGTCATCACAGATGAACATTCTCAACACTCATTAAGTTATTCCAAGCTCAGGAATAGAAACAAAATCATTTATGTAACTAGATATAGATATCAAAGGTTGTACAAGCCCACACACACATTTTTTTCAGAGATTTTATATGCATCCTTGTGCTATCCATTCACTATTTACCACTTCTTGAATAACTACACTACTGATTCTATGCTTATGTGATTATACAAGGCATTATGGTCTAAATGCTAGATGCAAACACATCATATGTAGGTAACGTGGCACAAAACAAAATTTAATAATTTTTGTTGAGTTTTGAGATAATTTTATGACAGATTATTTAAAAATAAAAACTTAACAATAGTTAAAAACTCTTGACAGTTGCTGAACCCTTGATGTATGTAAAAGTCTATGTACTGTACCAAGAGGTTTTTCACAGATACCAATACATGGCACTGGGCCGAAGGGTGAGAGCCCAAACACTGGTGGATCAATTCTTCTAACTCCTCTAATTCTGCTGGATACTTCTCAGCTCATCACCTCTGCTTTTTCATTTTCTCTCAGTATAGCCACAACTAACTCTATTAAAATAGACAGTGTCTTAGGCTTCTTTCACTGCCAAACAGTTTCTCTTTATACAGTGTATAAATAAGAAATACTTACTCTATATAATTTTCATCACATGAACACACTCACTATTAAGTTATTCCAAGCTCAGGAACAGAGACAAGATCATTTCTGTAACTAGCTATAAATATCAAAGGGTGCTGAAGCAACCATGCATGCATGCACATGTTTGCACACACAAACTTGTTCCCAGATTTCATAGCACCACAGTTCTATCCATTTTTTCCCTTTCCTGAATAATTATGCTAATGATTCTATCATTATGAGACTGTACAAGGCATTATGGTCTAAATGCTAGATGTTGACACATCATTTGTACGTAACATGGCACAACAATTAATTTATTAATTTTGTTGAGACTTGAGACAGAATTTTATAAAAGATTTTTTAAACTATTGCTAAGTTTTTTCTTTCTATTTTTAAATAATCTTTTATAAAATTACAGCTGCTAATCCCTTCCTTTTTTAAGCTCAGATGAAGAGTGAGTTTATCAGAGAAGACTAACGAACAACAGTTAGGTGATAATGACTTCTCATCACAGCTAAGTGATCTTCCTTAAAATATCAGCACCTCAAAAATCTGATATAACCAACAAATTTTAGTTTAATGTACTGCTGTCATGACTGAAATCTAGTGTGCTTATTTCTAAGAAAATTAATAAATATGGTTCAAAAACAACTTCAATGGACGTCTAAGAATCTCAGAACACTGTACTCTGCAGGGTCATTGAAAAGCCACTTTCTATTTTTAAACTGTCATTTCTTCACTCCTATCCACTTAATTTATATGTTGTTGTTTGCATTCGCTCTTATCCATATCTCTATCTTACAATTCTGGCCATTAGTTTTGAGCGGTAAGTACATTCTGTCATAAGCATATGACTACTGGCAGGATAAACCAGATAACTGTCCGTACAGACGTGCGTCTTCTTTGACCATCTCGCGCGGGGAAGGAGACAGCGCTCTGTGCAGAGCGGATCCTGGTGGCCCGGTGATTTTATTCTTGCGAGAACCACTGGCCGCCTGCCGACAAGACGCTCCCCTAGTCGGACAGGATGGGCCGAAAGCGGCACCAGCTTACTGACTGCCAGCCCTCGACTCGTTGCGAGAGCAGTGCTTTTTTGAGACCGTTGCGGAGCCACGATACGGAGGTGCGATGGTTTGCTCACATCATGACCAGGGCTGCGATTTACGGACACAGGAGCCAAACACGCACGAAACCACTGCCTCGCTAACAGATGAACTGGGAGGGCCCGTTACCGAGATCACCACACGCAGTCTTTCGAGACAGCGACCGCGAGCTGGGAAAAGAAAATACTAACCGCTTCCCAGACACTTAATTTATATGAAACAAACATAAAAATAAATTAACTTACTTGTTATTACACAAAATGCTATTTCACATTACAATTAAACGTGAAATCCGGTTTGTTCAAAACATGATTTATAGCAGGCAGCACTTTTGCTGTCTCTTGTAAAGTCAGTTTATAGGCCACTTACGATTTTATTTTATGTTGTTTGTGGGAATAAGTTAGAAAAATAAAACTCATTCGTCAAATGGCAGTTATGGCTACTTGTTCTGACATTTGTTCATGTATATCCAGTAGATACAAGTGAGGATAACAGGTAGTTCTATAGCAGATACTGCCATAGGGGAGTAAAGTGTTAGAGACTTTACCTTACTAGGTCCAGCATTGAGAGGTGGGATGACCAGTTCCCTTCCTTGCTGCCTTTTCCTTCCCTAACTCAAACAGCAGAGTCAGGTACCCATTTACAGCTGGGTAAACTGAAGCGTATCGGTAGAGTGATTCAAACCCGGCACCTATACCGTGAGAAACCAGCGCTCTAACCACTCTGTCAATTGGACACTCACAAGTGAATATATAATAATTTAAAAATTGTGAGTGTATTTTCAGTCACCCTGTATATAGTTGTTGTTGTTTAACTAGGGCTGCTGAGCTACTTGCTCTTTTGTAGCCAGTACCAAGTTGAAGAGTCCTTGGTATTATTTACACTGTAGATCTAGGCTTTTCCTATGGCTTTTCTGTTACTCCGAAACTTGCTGAGTTGAAGTCATGAGGTCCAGTTTCTCCAGCTTGGCTTGCATTTAAAGGATTGTCACATCTGGTCCCAAGCTAGGAGTAAGAAGTGCGTGGCATACTGTACATTACCCGCCATCCAAGGGGGCTCTTCAACTATGCAGAGCTAAAATTCTGTACTCTGGTTCTGGGCTCTCCCAAGGAATTGTCCCATCCTGCACAGAGCCACTTCTCAGCTCCCCCTGCCCATCACTGGGTCCATAGTGAGATCCTTCTGCATGCAGTCAACCAAGTCAAAGCCAAAGAATCACGTCTGGGGCTCAAGTGACTTCTCCAAGCTTAATGTGCAATGCTGGGTTCTCAACAAGCTTCACTACATGGGAAATCCCTGGAAGTGTGTGGATGATTTCAAGAGTCAAACAGGATGTAATTAGCCTCACAGACAGAGGTTCACTTCCAAGTATGTATATTGTGCGTAGCTGGTGGTTATATAAGGATGACTCCAGATATGCCTTTATGCATACCCTGTATATAGTAAAGATACTGACTTCAAATCCTCAAAATCTGTATCTCTACAAACTGGCTGTTCTCACCATTTGCAATCATGCATACATTAACGATCAACCATTCACGTAAGGCAGTAAAGTATCACTTACACAATTTATATTAATTTACAACATTTACATTCCTTAAAATAACTTTAGCGAAATATACAGTAATCCAAGTTACTTTGCCTATTCTTATTTCCATTCATCTTCCAGCAAGACACAATCAAGTGAGAAAAGCCTCAAAACCATGCAAGATGTATGATATATGATATTCTGTCATCTACAAGCTTTCAGCTCAGGATAAAGTGCAAATATTTAACATACATACACTAAAATATGACATACAATATTTTTAAAAACACATTATGTAAATGCAAGGGTATCACATATCCTTCTAATAACCTGGCTACATCTGTTCCCCTATCCTGTCCAAATTAAGGTTTTGAAATCTAACAGTCAAGAGAAACTGGTGCATAAACACTACATTGAGCTACAGCCAGACAAGAAAGTGAAGAGAATGACCAATAGAATGATAACAGATAATAGGAGGGGAAAAAAGTCCCAGTCACAAACAGAAGGTTTTGTCATGAACTACATTTCAGTAGTATATATACAAACAGAGACATTAAAGGGCCGTGAGATTTTATGGACAGGGGGGAGAAGGAGAAGGAGGGGGGGGGGGGAGGAGAACCACTCTGATGATCAGATTGCCTCCTGTTGTAGTAATCTGTATAGAGTTTCCTATCACAGATGAAAATGAGAACTACAGTAAAGGTAAATAATAAGCTGACTGATAATAGATAGCAATGGATGTCTTACTAAGTTAAAAGATGAAAATAGCCCAAATTATCACCACAAGGTCTTAATCAGAGACTAGACATATAAAATAGTTTTACTTTTACTTATCATTATTATTTAAAAAATGTAATATTATTATTATCTTCTTCTTCCACCTTTCAACTCTTCAAGGGGCATAAGCCTTCAATAAACTTTTGACAAGCCTTCCTGTCCTGTGCCATCAGCTCAAGGTATTTCCATTTCTTCATGTCTGCCTCCAGTTCTCTTCTCCATGTGTTCTTTTGGTCTCCTACTACCTCTCTTACCCTGGGGAATTCCAGAACAAGGACTGGCTGGTACTGGTCTAAATCCTTTTATCCAAAATTCTCGGGGACGGCTGTGTTTTCGGAAACTTATTTTTTTGGTTTCCAGATGTCATACAAAAAAGCCCAAAATGTGATTGAAAGTCGCCCAAAATGTGTTCGAATATCACCCAAAAAACTATCGATTTTAAGAATATTTTGGTTTTCAGGTGTTCAGATAAAAAGGATGCAGACTAGTAAAACTATCAACAGGTTTCCTTAATGTGTGTTCCATCCATCTTTAGTGTCTTCTTCTCATCTCTTGTCCCACTGGCACCTGTTTAGTTCTTCTCATCAGTTCCACGTTAAGTGATCTTGAGGAGAACTACAGAAAGACATAAAATGATACACTGAATGACAATAGGCAGCCGGGAATGTCTTACCAAGATAAAAGAAAAAGATAAAAACAGCCCACATTAAGACTAAAAAGGTAAAGGAAGTCACATCGCAGATCCTGCCGTATGGGAGTGAAATGTTAGAGACTTTACTATATTAGGTCCAGCATCAAGAGGTGGGTTGACCAGTTCCCTTCCTAGGTTCCTTTTTCTTTCCTAACCCAAGAGCAAAGTCAGGTACCCATTTACAGCTGGGTAGACTGGAGCGTGTCTATACCGTGAATCAAACCCAGCACCTTTGCAGTGAGAGACCAGTGCCTTAACCACTTTGTCAAGCGGACACTGACATTATGACTACAGGCTCTTAATCAGAGACTAACACACACACAACTGTATTACTATTATTTTTTATCATTTTCATTTAAAATGCATTTATCTTATTTATCCATTTTCTAAACTGTATTAATATTTTCTTCTTCGTTTTGACATTTTCATTACTGTTTATTCAATTATTTATTACTTCACCATCCGTTTTTTGCTGTCTGTCTTCCTTTTGCATCATTCCCTTATTCTGGTTCCCTGATGAAACCTTGAAGTCTTAAAAAAGTGTCAATTTTCCTTCTTTACCTTAGTAATTCTGCTCCATTTACTGTACCTATTTTAATTCCCTATAGCTAAACAAATGCCTGCAAATTTC
This sequence comes from Oreohelix idahoensis, assembly GCA_024509875.1. Lineage (NCBI taxonomy): Eukaryota > Metazoa > Mollusca > Gastropoda > Stylommatophora > Oreohelicidae > Oreohelix > Oreohelix idahoensis. Next base: position 723,400 of record JAMPIV010009591.1, read on the forward strand.
ATGAATATAACACTGACAAAGAGCAACCCAACGTAAAAGGAGAACAAAGTAAGTACAAAGATATAACCGAATGTGAAAATAAAAGCAAATAATTTGTAAGACACCGGCTGTCCTGTCACCAGGTAACAATAATTAACAAATCAGACTTGTTTTACAATCCCAGAGATCATATTGCATTCCTATTTCATGTAATCTATTTTCGTGCTGCGGTGAGATAAACCAAATGAATGGTTAAAAAATATGTGAGGAAAAATTTAAAGCACAATGAATTTCTTAAAAAATATGATAACCAAAAGTGCTAGTTTTCAAGACAATAACATCTAGCCAAACTAAAAGATCAACAGTCTACAAAAAACCCCATTACAGAAAATGAGAATAACTGATTATGACCGTGACACATGGTGCAAAAGAACCCACTTTAAAAAAAGATCAGACAGGCTGCAGAGAAACTAATATGTGTACATTTAACAGAAAAGGAAAAGACAGAATCTAACATAATAGTTTTCCAGGTATGTTTGAAATGCACACAATGCTGCACGCTGATTGGCTGATATTTACCGAGAACTAAAAATAGAACTTTTAAAATTAGTGTAAGGTAGCTGAAATGGCCATTAGAATCAATCACTTCAATCTAAAATTTTCAAACATTGGCTGGTAGATTTAAGTTTCACTTCATTCCCCCGTACTTATATTAAATTTGATATACATTAAGTACTGCTTAAACATTCTTCTTCTTCTTTGATCCTTAGCCATCGACCATCAAAGCAGTCAGTGGCCATCATGCCTAGTGGCGTCTTGTAGGGCAACAACAAATTGATTCCACTTTGCTCGGTCGGTGGCCATCCTTCATACAGTGCCGCAACTCTGGTTCATTCTTTGCATCTCAGCCTCCACAGTCCTTGCTTAAACATAAGTACAATAAAATGACACCAATTTTTTTCCTATTCTAAATCCTTCCTTGTGCTTCTTTCACTGAATAGTTCAAAAAGCTTCCTGAAGATTAATTCAGTCATGGCTATAGGATGCACAAAGTGATTATTACAATTCAGGAATTAAAAGAAGCCTATGTTATAACATGAACTGGGTACCACAGCAACTCTGGGAGGGTTAAGGCAGCCGGCGTGATGATGACCACATCACTCCTAATATGCCGATGGTCAAGAAAATATCAGCGTAATATCATATTCCCAATATGCCTAAATGGGCGCGTAACGGGATCCATCCCTTTACCTCATATGTTGTAATCCTGCCTAAGTGTCTGGTAAACTGAACAGCATCAACAGGCATGGGACCATTTATCTAGCTATCTAGTATCCAGAATGATCCAAAAAACCGGAAACTGGCAAAATGTAATAATTAACATGCGCAGCAAGTAATTGTCTGAACTTCACTTTGTTTATGAGGGTGCCATTGATGTGAGACTTTTCAAATCAGTGATTGGTGAAGGCTTGTATTCCTGTAATTTTTGCTCACATTTTCAGTGCCTTAAACATATATGCACAGTCATTATGCCAATAGTGCCTTTAGAAAAACCTTTGGCTGGCAAGACTGCAATGGAGTCTCTTTACAAAATTCAAGAACTGCATACAAAAGAAACACCAAAAATACATATCACAACTTAGTTCACATGATATTTTTCAGAATCTGGCTCCAAGCAAACCTCCACGGGTATAGCATCTATGCCTGAACTCCAGTATTCAATTTCTGGTGTGTTTATTCATTCATCTATTATAGACCGAAAGGGAGGCATCAAAGAAGAGTTGGCCACTCGAAAAGCAGCAGCTGGGAGACATTTTCAGGCCATAAATCGAGAGAGGTTGGTAAGAAAACGAAGATGGCTGTATACCGCTCCACCTATGTCCCAGTCTTGACATATGGATGCGAGTCATGGGCAATGACTACAACCCACAAAAGCCAGATCCAAACCTCAGAAATGAGGTATCTGAGGAAGGTGGTTGAAGTAACAAGAAGAGACATGGTACGCAACCAGATGATACGTCAAGGCCTTAATTCTTACCCTCTGCAGACCCAAGTAGAACAGTCCCAATTAAGATGGTTTGGCCATGTCTGCAAAATGGGAGAAGATCGGATACCATGACAAGCATGGGAAACAAAGAGCCAAGGATCCAGACCCCGAGGACGACCCAGAGTCCGCTGGGAGGACAACATTAGACAATCTTTGAAGGACCGAGGACTAGAATGGAACCAGGCCAGGAGGAAGACAGCCGATAGGATAGTCTGGCGCTCTCTCTTCCAAACCTCTACACCTCACGGTAGAAGGGGAACAACTAAGTAAGTAAGTAAGTTATTCATTCATTCATTCATAACCCTCCGCTCCCCAAGGAGCATAGACCTTCACAAACACATGCCAAGTCCTCCTGTCACGTGCCATCATCTCAAGTTCTTTCCATGTTCTCATCATTTTCACTTCTGTTTCCAGCGCTCTTCTCCATCTGCTTCTTGGTCTACCTCTGCCTCTCTTGCCCTGGGGGTTCCAGAACACGGACTGCCTTGTAATGCTATTAGCAGGTTTCCTCAGTGTGTGTCCTATCCATCGCCATCATCTTTTTCTCATCTCTTGTTCCAATGGCACTTGTCTGGTTCTTGTCATCAGTCAGCGTGTCTATTACATCAATTAAATCTTCCCCAAACTGTTAATATATTTTGAAATACGTTTCCTCTCATGATGGTGCCACATAATTTGATATGAATCAGCTCGGCTCAATAAATACTTATTTCATATTTTGGGAAAACCCCTTATCCAGCAACCCCCAGGTCTCAAACATGCTAGATAAATGGCCCCATACCTGTACACAAAATGTTCATAGCAAAGTGTACCAATCATTTTTTTAATTAATAAATTAAATCAATACAGCTTTAGCATTTAACAGTTTCAGTGGTTTATCACTGCATAGATGTTAGACAACTTTAAAAAAATAAAGAATATGGCCCAGGGGCCATGTGCTCTACAGACTTTAACAAGATACGCCAATGGTACTTAGGCAAGTAAAAGTGAAAAAAAAATTATCATAAAAGAATCACAGGAAATCACACTTATGCTCTTCACAGTGTCTGACATTTAAAGAACAACTCTTAAGATAACATATACAATTATTTAGAAATAAATAACATTCAAACGTGCCCACCACACCTACATGCACATACTGTTTCATTAAAAGAACTGATATTCTGTTCCAAATGGATTACAGCACAGGTCCAAATGGGCTCAACATTATGAAAAGGACTTAGTTTTGATTATGCTATAGCCTCACTAAGAATTAAACAGGGAAATAAACAAATTAAATACTGAAAATACTTTATCATTCTCAGTTTCTGACAAATTAAAAACCCACCCTTGCTAAATGATGGCAATTAGAAATATAAAGATATGTAAGTTTGTTGGTTAACAAGAACTGGGTTTAAAAAAAATAAATGTAAAATGTAAAAACATTCACAGGAAATAAGATTAAAACAATTAACATTTAGTCTGGGTTCTGTTACTATTAACTGCTTGAACAGCTAAATATATACTCTTACCAGCCATTCTACTTGCATAATTTTTTTTGTCCTTAAAAAAGTGTTAAATTAACAAACATTACAAATTTGGCACCTGTTGGAGGTATAACGGAGAAAGTGTTGAAGATTCCCAATTTGCAATCAAAGTTAACAATGTTTTTTGTTTATGCTTTAACTCATTGCAGTGAGCAGGAATCCATTACACCTGCACTTGCAAAGTGCAAAAAATAGAAAAAGAAAACCTGCTAACAGTTCAAAAACAAGAAAAAGCATGAACAACAGAAATGATAAATAGTACTAGAGCTCAAATCTACAGAGAGAACTGTTTATAGCTATCTACATGCCATTCTGAGGAAGTAGATGCAAATTCAAATAAAATCACCGGTTCTTGTGTGTTTATTCACCGGCAGATTAAAATTGTTGAAATTTTCAAGCCAAACCGAGCACCATACTTTTTCTTGACTGAAAAAGGTAGTTTGTGGTTACATTGTCTGCTTTGTCGGGCATTTCAGTTGTCCATCCTTACCTTTTGACATACGATGCTTCCTAAGTTCTCTTCCCCCCCTCCCCGACAGTGAGCTCCCCCCTCCCCCGTTGTTTGGGAGGGCAAGTTTAAAAAAAAAATGCGTTCCTCGTGCATTCTTAGTTGACACGAACTGTGCATACGCTTACGACAGACCCTTCACTGCCGCCCTCAACCCCACCCCCCCCCCGTATTTTTTAAAAAGTATATAAACCAATAAAACGGTATTGAATCAGTTCTACAAGTTAACGGTACACAGGAAACAAGGGACGTTTCGGGTTTTACCCTTCGTCAGCCACAGTTACAAACAGGTTACAAGGACAAGAAATACATTTTTTTAAAACACGCCTGCCGTTAATCGTTAATTTAAACAGTAAGGGTAGTCACGAAGCAGATTCTGCCGTAGGGGAGTGAAGTGTTATAGACTTCGATGTACTGGGTCCCAGCTTTATGAGGTGGGGTGGCTTGTTCCCTTCCTCGCTGCTGTTGCCTTCTCTAACTCAAGATCAGAGTCAGGTACCCTTTTACAGCTGGTTAGACTGATGCGTGACACTACCAAGCTTTGAACCCGAAACCCGGTAACTTATTGCGGTAGTGGAGTGTTAGAGACTTCACCATACTAGGTCCAGCATCGAGAGGTGGGGAGACCAGTTTCCTTCCTCGCTGTCTTTTCCTTCCCTAACTCAAAGTTAAGTACCCATTTATAGCTAGGTAGGCTGGAGCTGTGTGCATTCAGACCCGCTAATATTAGGATGCATGTCAAAGTATACAAGACGTTGTAGCCTGGTAATACCCTCAAGAATCATCAAGTGCTACATATATTCTTCATCATTGTGTAGTTTAGAAACATGGACAATGAACAAGCAGTTAGAGGAAAGAATTGAGGCATTTGAGATGGGGATATATAGAGGACTGGGGTGCGTCTCATGGATAGAGAGGAAAACGAATAAAGAGGTCACAGACAACCTAGGGATGAAAAGATAATTAATGACGGAGGTTAACATTAGACAGTAAAAAATATGGTGGCCTTGTAAAAAGACACAGCACCTTACTAAAGACCATAATAGAAGGCGGAGTTAAAGGCAAACGTGCAAGGGGAAGCTATTAGTGGAAATGTAACATCAAGAGATGGACAAGAAAGAGTCCATCACAATATCAAGAGAAAAGGCAGAAGACGCCGGAGAGCCATTGCAGCCGACCTAAGATATTGATATGTCTGATGATGATGATGAATAGTCTTTTCCCTTCCCCCCCCCCCCCCAAAAAAAAAAAAATTAAAAAATTTATTGACAATCATCTTAACAAGACAATTTCGAGAACTACATGTTAAATCGTTGAAAGTATTCAAAAAGAGACATGAAAATAGGTTGTATATCTTTATCATCACTGCCCTACTTTTTTTTTGCTTAATACATTCATGTGCCATGCTATCACTGTATAAAACATAGCATGTTTTGCTACGGCTTAACGACGTTCCTTACACTTAAGGGTCTTTTATTTTTGGACATGCGCCCTAATATAACCGACTAGGTTGAACGGGACGCGCCTTGCCAAGATGAGGCAAAAATTTTACATTAAAAAATAAATAAAAAATGTGCCATGCTGAAAAATGAGCCATGCTGCCACCCCTACCTGCGAAAATGCATAATAGACTAGCCCGCAACCCCTACTTGCAAAATGGACTAGCCCCGCGCAGGCGTATTAAAAAAAAAAAAAAAAAAATTGTAAGAAAAAAAATTGAAGAAAAAGTACGGTGCTCGGTTTGGCTTTGAAATTTCAACAATTTTAATCTGCCGGTGAATAAACACACAAGAACCAAATCACCTTATAATTTTTTTTTTAAATTCCACAATTATCCCATTCCTCATAATGTTCTTCATTGTTTCTTTCATATGTTCTGATTGAAAACTCTTTTATGTCTAAGATTACGCGATTTCTGACATCACTTCATCGTTATGCCCTTGATATGTGGTACCTTTTATCAATTTCAAATGTAGAATTCCCTTTTGGTTTCTTTCATTTTCCAAAGGATAACAAGAAAAATTAACATTTAATCTCTTTTTGTTTTCCAAAATATCCAGTTTCTATGCTATTGAACTGCAAAAATGACATTTGGAGAACTCATAAGTCAATGTCCAATTTACAATTTTAATAACATGCGGTTTCATAAGAATTAGAAATGATCTACACAATACTAGTGAAAAGTAATTTATTTTGCTTTTGGTTATAACCTTAAAATTGTGAAATTTTAACATAACCATCATCACTATGGCTTCAAAGCATAGCATGACCTAAAGTTCCATAAATAAGTTGTTCTCCATTTATATTCAAACTACGGGCATTAACCATATCAATCATCCTAGTATGAACACTGCCCCTACAGTGAAGTTCTGAGGAGTGAACTAAACTGTTTACATGCCCTAATAGAAGAAAACAGAAAACCTACCTTTGTTTTAAAGTGCACAAGATCTTTACGAATACCACGTATATATTATGTTTCTCTGAATCCTTTTTTAAGCATCAATTATTCTTTACTCAGATCATTTCACAAAAAACTAGTGGAACAAGATGTTGGCATTGGATAGGACCTACGTTTAGGAAACTAACTGATAGTATCACAAGACTGTCTTTTTTATGGAATCCCCAAGGTAAAAAAAAAATAGAGGGTGGCCACACCAAAAAAAAAAAATATGGACAAGAGAGAGAGAGAGCGCTGGTGACAGAAATAAGATAGATAAAGAAGACATTGAAAGAAATTCAGTGAATGCCATAGACAGAGGGTTTAGCATAAATTAAATAACCGCCTGTGCTCCCCGTAGCAGAAAATCAAGAGAGAAAGGAATCATCACACATAATCTACATATCACAAAAAGTAAAGAAAATGTAAAAAATATTAAATTAAAAAATATATAATCTGTTATAAAAACACACTACATCATAGGTCGGCATCTCAGGAGCTGTGGGGATCTACTTTAGAAGTACTGAGCTCTCTAAAGATCTTCAATGATTAAATTGTATCTGCAGAGTTTGTGGACAATAAGTTTCAATTATAGTTTTATAATGTCTCTCAGCATTACATTTCTTGACAAAAGCGATCGCTGCCTTGTAATTTAATCCTGTGTATGCTGAGTTTTCTAATCCTATCGGGACAGTGTTAGTCTGAAATTTCCCTAGCTAAAAGAAAATGTTTTTCCTTCCCCCCAATCACCTAAAGATCTACCAAATCATCCCCTGTGGTCTACCAGCATATCTCGATCGAACGGCTGCCGACCCCTGCGCTACATCGTCTTTGCCTTGAAGCTCGTTGTGGGGACACAGGTTTTCAACCAGATTTCCCCAAGCCTTTCTGTCCTGGTCATCTTCCTTAAATTCTTTGCATGTTTTCTTTGTCCTTATTTTTCACCTTCATTCTTTTTCACCATATGTTCTTGGGTCTTCCTCTATTTTTTCAACCATAGGGGTTCCAGAACAAGGACTGACTTAACAACTAATTTACAGAATTATAATCTGTTACACCATTAGGTTCCTGACTTCACTGCTAACCCTATCTCTGACACATATTTTTGTAATGATTTAACTCTATGTCATATACAGTTGGTTGTCATTTAGAATGTCTTATTTTGCATGCATTTGAAATAACATACCCTTATAATAATAGTAAGTAATGTTAATACTTACTTACTTGGCCATTCATCTTCTACCTTGGGGTGCAGAGAGACTGTCATGCCACAATAATACATAAACATGTAGTTCACACTGTGTTATTACAGCAAACCTTTTTTTTTCCACCATTATAATTGTAAATATTAGAAGTAAAAAAAAAAGTACTATACTTAGTCGCTCATTTTAATTCCTTGTTGTGCTGACCTGCTTAATTAAGTGAGAGATCTATAGCTGGGAATGCAAGAAGCATCAAAAAAGATAAACAAAAACATTACCCTGCTGGCTTCACATAGAATTTCAGAATGAACAGTTTACAATATAACTGTATGCCCCAGTTTATCTCCTAGCACTAAGAATGCTTAAAACCCTGTAATAAATTTTAACGGAAACACAAGAACAAAAAGCTTACAACAGTATAACTATTCCCCCTCAGCTTGCAGTTCCTCAGGATCATATGATGGAAGCTTGATTGTGCAGTATCCTACTCCTGTCAAGCTACGTGGAAGGGCACCAACAGTTTCCCATATACCACTGAACACATCATATTTGCTGACCAACTTTTGTCCTGTCTTCGTCTGTACATTATACCCTCCTAGCACATAAATATTATCCCGGTATACCACACATGAAGCTTCCTTGTGGGAGATGGACAGGGGAGCTACAATAGTCCACTGATCTGTTGCAGGGTCATAGCATTCAGACTGCATAACCGGTTGGGCCTGCTGGTTCACATTCAAGTTGCAGCCACCAAAGACAAAAAGTCTGTCCTGACTAGCACACATCACATGCCACCCACGAGGTGTAAGCATTGGTGCCATGTCTTCCCATGCATTGGCAGCTGGGTCAAATCTTTGCATGTCTGGTGTGAAATGATTGCCTGAGTATCCTCCAGAGATATAAATATGATTTCCATATGTGGCACCAGCATGTGCGTGGTATGACATTGGCATAGACGCAATCAGCTCCCAAGTGTTTTCTGCAGGATCATAACACTCAGCAGTAGCCAAGCTTCCATCTTTGAACTTGCCACCTACTGAATAAATCTTATTGTTTAAAGGTCCTGCAAAGAAATATGCTCTTTTATTCAGCATAGGGCATACCTGAAACCAAGTGTCAAAACGAGGGTCATACCGGAGCACAGAGTTAACTGCTGACTCACCATGTGCACACTGAGTTGTGCAACCACCTAAAACATAGAGGAAGTTATTAAAAACAAGCACCTGCATGTGACTAAGTGCACTAGGTAGTGTGGCTATCTCCTGGCGATTCAGCAGACTACTGGAGGTTATCTTTGAGTCAAATACTAAAAGTTCATCATGCAGACAAGGGTTCGGGTGGATCTCCCGCCCACCTACACTCACCAGTCTCTCAACATAAGAGCGTAAACGTGTGGAGGTTGTATTCAGTAAAGGTTGTGAGTGGGGGACCACATGATAATTGAGTGCAGTCAGTACCATTTGGCGCAATTCAGGGTTGGACATCATAAGATCCACTCCCTGCACCTGGTGGACTAAATCAGCTGGGTTAATGAGGGGAAAGCGGATCAGCCTCATCAACAATGGAGCATTACACAGACGCTTAGAATCCATTCTTAACCATTCCCAGGTAATGTGAAAGATATCCATCTCACGAAAACACAGCTTGTCACTGCTTAAACAACTGCCCATCTGCTCATAAGTCAGCAAATTCAGAATGTTCTCTTTGGCTATCTGCATTAAATTCCTTGCAATGAACACGTCAATCTGCTTCAAGGCATTCTGCATACTATACAGCTTTGCTGTGTTAATAAAGTCATAGAAATTACTGGTGTTCATTCCGCTGAGGAAATTTCTTTCACAAAACTCTATGACTGGTGTGACCTGCAGGTGTGTTGCTGCTGCTATGACATCAAATATGTCATCACCTTCTAAAGTGGTGGTTGATGTATACACCACCTCAATCACTTTCTCCAGCCCTTTCGCAGTGATGCCTTTCAGTTCAATCTCCTTCTGGTTGCATTCACGCATGCCACTTGTGAACATGGAAAGGAAGTAGTCTGAACATGAAACCAAGATGACACGGTGGCAGTTGAACCTTGTGCCTGCGAAAAAAAAAAGAAGGTTCTGTACTAAAATCTGCAGATTTTAAGGGTTCATGTTTTATGAAGTAGCTAAGACTTTATACAGTGTTAACAGGCATCCCACCAAATCATCAGAGGCCAAATTTATAACTAGGCACACTAACCTTAGATCAAATTAACTGCACAAACTTTACCACATGCTATACTAGCCATACACAATATGTTGTAAAGAAAAATAATCTTCATCTGGTGTTGTCATGCAGGGCAACAACAAAATGTCTCAACTTTGCTCGATCGGCAGCTATTCTTCATGTGCTTTGAGTCTTAGACTCCAGATGTCCATCCTACAGCTTACAGCAAAGCTCACTCATCCATAGCTGTTTCCATAATAAGATTGTTTTTTTTACATAGACAGGGGTGTTGGCCCTGCGCTAAAACCCCCAACCTCCTTTAGTCGGACCCCTACCCTGGCAGAACTGCCAGGTATAAAACTCTCACTGGCATAGCTCTGGGGGTTGTCAGGGTACACAAGCTGCCATACCATGACCAGGTATAGGCACCAGTGATGGCAGAAACTAAAACAAAATAAAAGTAAAAAAATGCTTTATCTAATTTATTACCCTTCACATTCCAGGTAACATAGGCCTTCAACAAATAACTTCCAAGCTCTCTTGTTCTATGCCATCAGCTCAATGTCTTTTCATTTCTTCCTCTTCCCTTTAATTTCTGTTTCCAGATCTCTCTTCCATGTGTTTTCGGTCTCTCTGTTATCTTCATGACCTCGATAAATTATATGTTCTCCTGTATTTAGTATGGTGGTTCTTGCTCTACTCCATCTTGTCCTTCCTTCCCTCCTTTTCCTATGCACTCCTTATGGGAGCATACAGCCACTACTGCAGCTGGCACCTTTGCAGGATATCTCACATGCTTTTGTAGTAGTGGTTTCTGTAACAATTCATTTTACGTGATGAGGTTGCCAACCCCATGGACAACTTCATTAGTCACTTTGTACTACATGCCTGAGGGGGAACTAGTTCTATTCTTCCTTTGTCTCTTGGGATACCCCTGGGAACTACACGGGGCAAAGTAAGTAATGCTTTGACCTAATTCATTACTCTTCATCAAATAACTTCAAGTCCTCCTGTTCTGTGCCATCAGCTCAATGTCTTTTCGTGTCCTCCTCTTACCTTTAACTTCTGTTTCCAGTTCTCTTCCATGAGTTCTTGGTCTCTGTTATCTTCATAACCTGAATAAATTATATTTTTCCCCATACTTAGTATGGTGGTTCTTGCTCTACTCTGTCTTCTCTCTGCAAGTCCCTAAAAGGTTACACTGCAGTTTCTCATTTCTTTGACCTTTTGTGCAGCCTATCCAGTTCTGAAAAGGGCCTTTACATTCCTCATGAATGTTCCTTATTTTTGCCCTCATTATTAAATTTATTGATCATCTGGATTAAAGTATTTGGCATTCATAAGGTCATGTCATGAGCTTGTCTAGAAAGAATATTTCTGGACTTGGGCTGGTGTTTCAAGCTCTGGTAGCAGTTTATGTAACAACTGTTTTATCTTGTAACCTGCAAGAATGGTAAACTGTCTTAGTCTGATGTTTCCACCCTGTTGAGCTGTTCGCTTATCTGTGTCAAAGCTGCTAGATACACAAGGCTCCCACCAACATAGCTCATAAGACTAACAAAGCATGCAAACAGCCCTACTAATTCAAAGTGTACTATTTAGACTGCCTATGAAGTATACTGCACATGAAATAGTAGAGCGAAACTAGCAACAAGGAACCGTTGAATAGAATGAACTGAAAATAGATGGAGACAGAGATAACAAGGTAAAATGGAGAATGGTTATGCACACTTTGAAACCCCTTCACATATAACCATACAATCATCCTTAACATACATTTAAGTGGAGTTTGGTTTGGTTTTAAGGACTATCTTCATTGCACATGGATAGCTTCATCAATGCTCCGATCTCCTCCCTTAGATCACACAAGGAGGATCTCAGCACAGTGCACAAACTCCAAAGCATCGGCGAGAATCTCAGTGTGTGTATATAAGAATCACATATTCTATAAATGTTTTTGTGCTGGGTACGTTTCTAATTTTTAAATTTTGCCAGGGCAGCGGCCTTATAGCGTACTATTTATGATTTCCAAATGCCATGGGATTTTTAACGTGCGCAAAACTTGCACATGGAACCTCCTATTTTTTCTCCCATATCTGAGAAGGCTAGGCATCCAATCTTGCTACCAAGGAGACCAGGGGGGAGTATGACATTATTAGAACCACTGGTTCTGAAAAGATATTTCCATAAATTATATTGCCTCTACTGGGAATCAAACCCGGTACCTTTAGAATTTAAGCGGACGCCATACTTCTTAGCCACTCCGACCCCCAAATGAGGTAAGAGGTTAAAATAAAACACACTGAAGCAAAATCTTGAAGGCTGTCATAAAGAAACTGGAATGATCTGGAAAGAAAGAGATTCCCAACACAAGACCTGTTAAATAACTAAGGAAGAAAGATGCAAAAAAAAAAACAAACAGTAAATAATTAACCTTCTGCAATAAGTGTGACATCACATAAAATGCCTTCCTGTCTGAGTTTATTCAGGCCCTGTACGACCTTCATCCCATGCTCTGGTCTCTCTTCCATCCGAAAAACATCATTTGCTGAGCCACCTGACATTTCCCCTCCCTCAGCCATGATACTGCTTGTCCTGCGTTTCTTTCTTAAATGCTGAACTGCGAGTCTACCAGGCATCTAACATTTCTGAAAGATATAACCAACAGACCAATGATCTCAAGCCTGTTTTGATGTGGAAAAAATGTGTGAACTTCATTAAGCAGAAAAGCATGTACATGTCTAATATGTTTGTATTACAATATCACATTCGATTTCCAGTAAGCACTAATGCATTGTATGGGATGGGGGGGAGGGCATATCTAGTTATAGATTGTTCATTTTCAGCTCAGCTAAAACATTATGGCCACATGTAGTTCCCAGGGATCTCTGAAGAGACAAAGAAAGATTAGTATTCCACCGGGAGCCACGCTGGTGTAATGGTTAACACACTGCGCTGGCGATCGGGTGATCCAGGTTCACGCCCAGGCGAGAACATTTGAAGAAGTATTGTCGACCGGGATTTGGACTGGATTAATTTGCGCCCCGTTGAGGACATTTGACAGAGTATCATCGACCAGGGACTGGATTAACCTGAACGGCTCCTGAGCCGACACAGCCCTAATGGGTACTCTCCAAAGACGGCGAGTATCTGCCTGAATGGCAAGAGGACACCTGTCAGCGTACAGGGAAAATAGGATACTCACGTAAAATCAGTCTCAGGTTGGACATACTAACCTGAGATTTTGCCTCGAGTAATAGCGGATGTGCGTTAAAAAAAAAAAAAAAAATTTTTTTTTAAAGTACTCCACCCTCAGAAATGTTGTACAGGCAATTAATATGAGGTTGTAAATGGAGCTGACAAACTTATCATGTTAAACAAATTGCCACAGGAACCACAGCTGCAAGAGTGTGTGACAGCTTGGTGCAGGCTTCCAGCTGCAGTGGTGGCTACATGCTTCAAAAGGAACACACAGGAAAATAATGATGATGATGATAAAACATTTTGAGTTCTGGGAAACACAGCTTATCCTAAATGTTGCTTCTAACTGGCAAAAAAGAAAGAAGAAAATAATAACATTGTCTATCTGTGCCCCTACAGTATTATTGTTATTTAACTAGGGCTGTGAGCTTCTTGCTCTTTTGTAGTCTTTGGTATTATCTACACTGTAGATCTAGGCTTTTTCTGTGGCTTTTCTGCCATTCCGAAACATGTTGAGTTGAAGTCATGAGCTCCTGTTTCTCCAGATTGGCTTGCATGTAAAGGATCATCACATCTGGTCCCAAGCTAGGAGGAAGAAGTGCATGACATACTATGCATACCCTGCCATCCAAGGGGGCTCTACAGATATGCAGAGCTAAAATACTGTGCTCTAGTTCTGGGCTCTTGCAAGGAATCGTGTCACATCCTGCACAGAGCCACTTCTCAGATCCCCCTGCCTATCGTGGGTCCACAGTGAGATCCGTGTGCATGCAGCCAACCAGGTGAAAGCAAAAGTTACATCTGAGGCTCAAGTGACTCCTTAATGCTTAGCGTGCAATGCTGGATTCTCAACATGTTTCACCACAGGGGGAATATGAAGAAGCTTGATGTAGATAACATGTTTAAAACTCAATACCTATTAATGTCTTCTTTAATGAATACAAGGAATAAAACTCTATGTATGGGTATGTTTCAGCATAACTTTCATTGCTTTGGTTACCATTCTTTTATTAGTGCTTCGCCACGTGTAGTTCCTGAAAGAATGACCACTGCTTCTTCTGGACTGTCGTAAGAGACAACTAACATGAAGCTGTGCAAGAGCCTCATCATGTAAAAAAGTTTGCTACAGATACCACTGCTGCAAGAGAACATGAAAGTTTTAGGTGCCATGCTTCCTGGTGACCAGCTGCTGTGGTGGCTCCATGCTCCATTAGGGTGTGAAATGACGATGGTATGATGTTAAACAGAAAGAGGGATTAACTTGTCTCTGAAAAGGAGAAGTGAGCAATTTATAACCCTTTATGTTCTAGTTATACACAGAACACTGTTTTAGGGTACTTGCAATTGAAAACTGAAACAAGCACCACTAGTTTTTACTTCGTCTTTCCATCCCATTTATCGCAAGAAAAATCAGAAGAACTAATGGACTAATTTTGACAGAATTGTGTATTTAAGACTGTGGCAAAATTTGTTTGACTAATTTAATATCTCCCTCATGTGTTACTGTGGCCCGAAAGAGAAGCAAAGAATAGTAACACTGTAACCTATCATGTATATTGTAAAATGCAACTCAGGAGGGTTGGGCACAGGGTTGGCACACGATCCAGTAGAAGCTTCAAGCCCAAAAAAACAAAAAACTTCAGTGAATATTATAAATTCATCCAAAGTAAATAATTCAATTCAGCCATACAGGACTGAAGAAGGTCCTATCATACACAAGACCAAAAAATCTTTTAGATGTGGACATACTCTATAATACAACTGAAGGGCCTTGTGTTTAGGCTGATTAACAAAACAAGACAAAACTGCTATATAAAAAAAATTAGTATAAAGTGCCCACCAGAGTAAAGAGGTGGCTCTAATACTGTTAGAGGAAGGGTAGAAAGCACTCATAGAAAAGGAAATAATGGAACCCAGAATAATAGGCTATCTGCAACATTCAAAACTGCCAAAAAGAAACTGAAGACATACATCATCATTTACTTCAAACTATCACTGATAAAAAGAGAAGACAAGACATGACAATCTTGATGGGTGACCTAAATGCAAAGATAGGAACAGACGATAACAGTTTTGAAGAAGTCATGGGAATCGAAAACACTACACAGTCCTTGGACAATGAATGAAAATGGAGAACTATTCATAAATTTCTGTGCTTCAAATCAGCTGGTCACAGGAAGATGCATTTTTCCACATAAAAGAATACATAAAGCAGCATGGATATCACAAGACAAAAGGACAGAAAATCAGACTGATCATAAATGCTTTACAAGAAATTTAGATCATCATTAGTGATATAAAATTAGATTGAAGTAAAAGTAATGTAGATGAGCAGATTAGGCATCAGATTACCATTTCCTGTTACCCAAAATAAAGATGAAGCTCAAAAGTTATAAATCAATACAGAAAACAGTGTAATGTGGGATATTTCAGAATTCAAGAAACAAGAGAAAAATGTATGGTTACAAAATCCAATAAGTATGAAATGCTTTAACAGCTAGAGATTATAGTGAATACAGAAGTACCAGTAATTCTCCAAAGTTATTTTTCCTACCACCTCTTTTTGGAGTGTTTTAAACATGGCTTGAGAAACAAAACAGACCTAACATATGTTTCTCGAAGTTCATTTCTACTGAGGAAAAGCATGAAAGACTATGGAAAATAGAGCTCCAATTCTGTGAAGTCAAGGCACAGAGGGCAGGGGTAATACGACTGACCAAAAGAATGGAATTCAGGAGGTGTCATTAACAACAAAAGTCCCCCAAAGACATTGATTTTGGAACGAACACAATTTTAAATTTCTTAGCTCAGGTGTCGAAAGACTCTGCTCCAACTCTGCTACGTGCTCAACTTTTTTTTTTTGGTTTTAAATTTTAAGTTAAAATAGTTGCGCAGTATTTTCATCTTAAAAAGAAACTTTATTTATTTGTGAATTTCAAAGCAATTTAAGTGTTATTTAAACTAGAATTTTTTCAATCATTATTATATTCATAACTCAATCAATCAATACCCTTTAGCTCCGCAAGGAGCATAGACCTTCTACAAACACATAACTCACTGTGTAAAAAATTATTGCAGTAATCAAACCATATTTCATAGCCAGCCTCTTATCATTTAAAATTAAACTTTGAAGTTATTTATCCTACCACCTCTTTTTGGAGTGTTTTAAACATGTTGAGAAACAAAGCAGACCTTACTTATGTTTCTCAAAGTTCACTTCTACTGAGGAAAGGCATGAAAGACTATGGAAAATAGAGCTCCAGAAACGGAAACATGTGTTTTAAAAGACCTCAAAAAAAAAAAAAAAAGTATTGAAGTATCTGTAAAGTGTAGTCAGAATGTGAGGAGGGATGTTTTGTGTTTTACTGTTAGTTATAAAGCAAACCTCTTGCCCACTGAAATGTTATGATGGAAAGTCAACTCAGTAATAATTTGCCGGATCGGCCGATGCCCAGATTAACAACGACCGCGCTCTCATTGCCCCTTGAGAGTGATAAGTCAACGAATGGGGTACAAACACCTGTTTTGAAACTTCCAAGAGAAAATTTTGTTGTTGGAACTTGGAATGTACGCACGCTATATGCGTGTGGAAAAGTCAAAGAACTAACACATGAACTTGTTAGATACTCGTGGGACATCCTGGGCCTAGCAGAAGTCAGATGGACAGGATTAGGTGAATCAATAACGGATGATGGTCACAAAATTTGGTTTAGTGGAGATGAGTCTAAACATCAGCATGGAGTAGGTTTTATCGTACATAAAGATAGATTGAACTCTGTCATCAGCTGCACCCCAATAAATAGCAGGCTTATCACCATTCGTATTGCAGCACATCCAAAGAACATCTCCATCATACAGGTATATGCCCCCACTACTGACTATGAGGATGAGGCAATTGATACATTTTATGACAATTTGGATGAAGCAATTAAGAAAATTCCAAAGAAAGATCTTCTCATTGTTCTAGGTGATTGGAATGCTAAAATAGGGCCAGATGCATACGGTCACTGGGCTGGCACAGTGGGGAAATTTGGGACTGGAGAAACCAACGATCGAGGACTAAGGCTACTAGAATTTGCCAGCAACTATAAACTAACCCTTGCAAATACACTATTTCCTCATAAGTTATCAAGAAGAACAACGTGGCATGCCCCAAAAACTGAGATACATAACCAAATTGATTTTATTCTTGTATCCAAAAGATTCAAGTCCAGCATTAATAAAGCCAAGACTAGGACTTTTCCTGGCGCCGACATTGGTAGTGATCACGACATGGTATTGATGACGCTCAAGCTTAAACTCAAAAAGAACTATAATCAAAACAGATGTTCTCAGTTAAGATTCAATTTAGACAAATTGAAAGATCCAGAAATCGCGGGAATCTTTGAGGCAACTGTTGGAGGAAAATTCGCAGCTCTCAACTTTTTGGAGGATGATATCAACTCAATCACAGAGAACATGAAAGACGTGCTCATTGAATCAGCAACAGAAATACTTGGTAAAAGAAAGAAAATAAACAAACCATGGGTTACAGATGACATTCTGAAGTTATGTGATACACGACGGGAAATGAAAAAGGTTAAGAAAGAGGTTCCTGAAGCAGCATGGCAATACAGTATGGTGAATAAAAATATTAGAAAGAAAATGAAACAGGCCAAAGAAAAATGGGTAGCTGATCAATGTGAGTCCATTAATACGGGGCTAATAAAAGGTAACAGCAAGGCAGTTTTTGACACATTAAGAAGACTATCAAAACCCCAACAGCCCAGGGTAACTGTCATAGAAGATAGCAATGGGGCTCTGCTCAATGAAAAAACAGCTGTAATGAGAAGGTGGACAGAATATTGTAAAGAATTATATAACTGTAAACTTGACACTGACTTAGGCATATTAAACAACATTAAGTGCGAAAACAGAGAACTCGGAAATGCAGCAATACTACGGGAAGAAGTGGAAGAGGCTATATGTTCGATGAAAGGAGGGAAGTCACCGGGTGTGGATAATATACCAGCAGAGCTCTTGAAATATGGAGGACCAGATATAGTAAAAATCATGACAACAATTTGCCAGAAGATATGGAGTACAAAAAAATGGCCAAAAGAATGGACGCAGTCATTAGTAATACCGCTTCCAAAAAAAGGAAATCTAAAAATGTGCAAGAACTACAGAACCATTAGCCTTATTAGTCATCCAAATAAGGTGATGTTAAGGATACTTTTGAACAGAATAAAACAGAAATCAGAAGAAATCTTGTCAGAGGAACAGGCTGGCTTTAGACCAAAAAGAAGTACCTCAGAACAAATCTTCAATATTAGATTACTGATCGAAAAACATCTCCAGCATCAACATGATTTATACCATAACTTCATCGATTTCACAAAAGCCTTCGATCGAGTCTGGCATGAAGGTTTATGGCAAATAATGAGAAAATTCAATTTTGATACCAACATCATAGATATCATTGAAGCACTATACAAGGACGCAAGCAGTGCTGTATTTGCAAGCAATGACATTGGAGAATTTTTCAAAACAACTGTAGGAGTTCGCCAGGGATGTATCCTGTCACCAGTGCTCTTTAACATTTATCTAGAACATATTATGCAGGAGGCTCTCTACGATTATAAATCAACCATATCGATTGGAGGCCGACCTCTGTGTAATCTACGTTTTGCTGATGATATTGATCTGATAGCTGGAACAGAATCAGAACTTCAAGACCTTACCTCTAGACTGGAGAAAGTAACAAGAACATATGGGATGGAAATTAATATAGAAAAAAGCAAGATATTGGTGAATAGCCATAAGAAACATGTTCCCACCAACATTACGTTAAATGGGCAAACGTTAGAAGAAGTTAACACCTTTAAATATCTCGGGTCCACTATATGTAGTGATGGAAAATCAAATAAAGAAATCAAGACAAGACTTGAGATGGCCTCAGCTGCCATGACAAGGTTGAATGTGATCTGGAAAAGTAACATCAGTTTTCCTGTGAAGATCAAATTATACAAATCACTTGTATTATCTATTCTCTTGTATGGGTGTGAGGGCTGGACACTCACTGCAAATACGGAGCGAAGGATTCAGGCTTTCGAGCATAAATGTTACAGAAGAATTTTGCGCATTTGCTATAAAGAGCACAAAACAAATGTCTATGTTAGAGAGAAGATAAACACCTATGCAGGCCATCAAGAACCACTTTTGTCAATAGTGAAACGTCGAAAGCTTGCCTGGTTTGGGCATGTAACTCGTCATGACTCCCTTTCGAAAACGATCCTCCAGGGAACAGTCGAAGGTAAACGGAGAAGAGGAAGGCAAAGAAAATCCTGGGCTGATAACATCAAAGAATGGGCAGGACACGGTTTCTCCACACTTGTACGCATTGCTGAGAATAGAGAGCAGTGGAGGACCCTGTCTGCTGATGCTTCCACCATGGCACCCCTACGACCCATGACGGGTTATGGGTTGAGATGATGATGATAAAGAAATTTCAAACCACATTTATGGCCTCGCATGATGTCAGACACAACTTTTTTTTTTCTTTTTTCGTACGCTCGCTAATACTCGAGGCGAAATCTCAGGTTATTATTTATGTCTAACCTGACATTGATTTTACGTGAGTATCCCTTTATTTCTTGTACAGAGACAGGTGTCCCTCGCCATTCAGGCAAATACTTGCCGATTTCGGAGGTACCCATTGCAGCTGGGTCGGCTCATGAGCCGCCAGTCCCTGGTCGACGACACTCCTTCAAATGTTCTCGCCAGGTCTCGAGTTAATCCAGTCCAAATCCCGGTCGACGAAAAATCCTCAAATGCCGTCGCCCGGGTTTGATCCTGTATCATCCGGTCGCCAGAGCGGTGTTGTAACCACTACGCTAGCGCGGCTCCCTCAGACACTACTGATAGCATCCAGGCATGGCACAGCATTCCCAGATGGTTTCTTTTTTTATAGTAGTCTCCATGAAGGATGCCTGTGTCTAAACACTAAAACGCTTCTGCAGTAGCATTACTGTAGCAATCTGTTCTACATGGTGGTGTTGGTAGTCCCATACACAACCTCACCTTAGTTGCCTCTTACAACAGGTTTGATGAGAATAGTGGTCCTAATCTGTCTCTGTCTCATCTGAGACACCTGGAGACCACATAGGGTTAAAAAAAAACACTTTATAATGACACTTTCCATGGGCGCTGGCAACCTCATCATGTAAAAAACTGCCACACAAATCATCACTGCAAGAGCATGTGAATGCTTAGT
Organism: Oreohelix idahoensis; assembly: GCA_024509875.1. Classification (NCBI taxonomy): domain Eukaryota; kingdom Metazoa; phylum Mollusca; class Gastropoda; order Stylommatophora; family Oreohelicidae; genus Oreohelix; species Oreohelix idahoensis. The sequence continues at coordinate 743,748 of JAMPIV010009591.1, forward strand.
GTAGGCTTCCTGCAAGGGGACCAGCTGTAGTGCTGGTTCCATGCTCCATCAGGAGCACAAAGGGAAAGGAAAGAAATGACAGTTTCAAAACACAAAAACAGCAAGCTTGCCCAGAAACCAATTGCATATCTGATGCCTCCTTTATTGTATTCTAAACACTCACGGGTAGTCATCAGGTTCTACTTCGGTTGAGTGAGTACACACCAACTTATGTTGATGTTTGTTTTTTATAAATGTCTTCTGTCACGCACGAATATGCACAATTTGGTGTAGGTGAATTCGTGCGCGCTTGTGTCCAAGCAAGGCAGATGACGTCAGAGGTTAAAAATGAAAGCCAGCATCTCAAGCCAGACATTGAGCCTGTTGCCTATATTCCTATATATACCCAGTGTGTTGGGTTAGGTATTCTTCTGGTACAATGACTTCTTGGTAGAAGCCATTGTCGGTTTACACTACACGTAAGTCCGAACCAGTTTAGGTAAGAAGTGAATTGTTTACTTGAACTTTCGTGTCACCATCCTTCGTTGGCATCTAGCTAGCACCTTTCTGCAAAGGGGTGTTATAATGGATCAACGGGGACTTTCACTGAAAGCATTTTAATATTATAAAGGATTCAAGGCTTCATTCTTTACGGTTTATTGGCTTGTAATATTATGTGGATTGCCGTCGCACGAGTCACGGCGACGAAGAGAGGTTAGCCAAGCACTAGGACATAACCTTCGTTGTTTATATTATATGCAAGCATGTATGGATCTGCCATGTCAGGGGTACCAAGCTACTAAAGTACCCGACCAGAATTGTAGGACAGAATCAATATATTTATTCCAAGATCTTTATGGTTGAATAGTCCTAACGGTCATGACATTGACGCAAGGTCAAACCCTGATCTTATGTGAAGGAAGTTATTATGATGCCTGTACCATGCCTATATATATGCTACATGTACGTTTGCTGTAGAATCCATGTTGAAGTACTGTAACCTGTTGTCGTCAACGTATTTCGTCCTAAATAAATTATGATGTCAGTAAACCTAACGAGTTCGTCCCTATACACATTGGCACTCGTTGACGTGCCTGCTTGTTATTGAAGTCCTTCCTTCACGTTCCAAGAAAGAAACATTCGCGTTATTATTGTCAAGTCCAAATAGCATCGCCCGTGTTGGACCGTTGTCACTACGACACCATCAACATCCTTTAGTCAGCGGTTCACACCCCAGTAAAAGCGAGGCTACAATATCACATATGAACAAATAGTTCAACTTGTACCCTCGAGTATTTGGCACCCGGGGCGGATCATACCCTTGGCACACCCCCTCCCCCCAATAAAAAAGCACTTGCAAGTATATTTTCAACAGTAACTGTAAAAATAGTGTCCAATGGCACCCTCTTCCTGGCTGTCACCCGGGGCGATTCTCCCCCCCCCCCCAGTACGCCACTGCTTGTACTGCAACTGGCACATGTGATCCTCAACTTTCAGAAGGTAAGCTTAAGCAATGATCTTCTGCCACATGTATCTATTACCCACGATTAAGTCACCACATTAAAAATCTGAAAACTGTAAAGTTCAATGTTAATTCTGACTGCTTGTCAACCAAAAGGCTAATTTATACAGGACAAACCGTTAAAGGGGGCAATTTTGTGAATTACATTACTCTTTTGTACTAATATGGGTGCTTGCTCTCAGATGTTCAGGTAGTAGATCAGGATTATTTTGCTGTCAATTCGAGGAAAATTTACATAGATAGCTTACACTGGACAACTGCCAAAATGTATCCAAGACAAAAGTAGCTATTTTTAACTAATTTGGACATGCTGATCACGAATATGAACTTAAAAATCGTGAATTAGCTCTAGTTTTCAAGATCAGGGGGGGGGGGGGGGGGGGTTGTTGTTTCAGTAGGCTTGTGGCTTCACCTTCCGACGCGAATGACGTAGTCCTTCTCTTTTCTATAGCCCTGGCGCGTGATTCCCCATGAGACGGATAGCCTTGAGCGCCAATTGGATGACGCAGTCTGTAGCAGTCATTGCAACCACATTTCCTCCTTGTCATCATTTGTGTTGTAGATTCTGTGAGTGCAGACGTGTCGTTCAAGATGCCTCGTGAATGCGTGAACAGTGCAGATTATTTTTGCTATATTTGTGGACAAATAACTTTGCTATCTATCACAAAGGCGACCCATTACACTGATGATAAAGAAAGCTTACAGCCTTTATTTTGGTTGTGAGATCGGTGACCAGGACCGGTATTGGGCCCCACACATGTTGTCACTCCTGTGCAACGAATCTGCATGCTGCTGGTTGAACCGAAAAGGACAATCAATGCGTTTTGCAGTTCCAATGGTGTGGAGGGAACTGACAAACCATCTTAATGATTGTTACTTTTGCATGACTTCTCCAATTGAACATGGTATTTCTAAGAAGAAAAAGCGGCTTGTGACCTTTCCGAATATTCCTTCTGCTATGCGGCCAGTGCCTCACGGGGAAGGACTTCCTGTTCCGGACCCACCAGAATCTTATACTCTGGATGATGAAGAAGATAATAAGGCCAGTGGACATCCGTCACCTGTGAAAGCATCTACATCAAGAGATCCTGATTTCGTGCCTATTGAAGAGTCTGCACAGCCACATAAAATTACCCAGAGTGAATTGAATGATCTAGTGAGAGATCTGGAATTGCCAAAAAATAAAGCAGAGCTGTTGGGGTTCAGACTGCAGCAATGGAATCTTCTAGAGGAGAATGTGCATGTGTCTGTGTTTCGTGCTCGGCAAAAAGATCTGCTTCCATATTTCAAAATGACAGATAACCTCACTGCTTACGTTGATATAGTGGGTCTGATGGCAGCACCACACATCAACTACAAAGACGACGATTGGAGGCTGTTCATTGATTCGCCCAAGTTGAGCTTAAAAGCTGTGCTGCTCCATAATGGTAACGTTTTACCATCTGTTCCACTTGGGTATGCAGTCCACATGAAAGAAACGTACAACAACATGAAACAACTGTTACACAACATCAACTATGACAAGTATAAGTGGCAGATTTGTGAAGACCTGAAGGTCATTGCCATCTTGATGGGGCTACAGCAGGGTTACACAAAGTTGTGCTGTTTCCTCTGTCTGTGAGACAGCCGTGCCAGGACTTCCCACTACAAGAAAAAGGATTGGCCCCAACAACAATCACATGAACCGGGGAAAAAGAATATACTTAATGAATCACTTGTAGAATCCCACAAGATCTTGTTCCCTCCTCTCCATATCAAACTTGGACTAATGAAGAATTTTGTGAAGGCCATGGATCAAATTGGGGCAGGATTTTTATACCTTCGTGATAAATTTCCAAGACTTAGTTAGGCCAAAATCAAGGAAGGTGTATTTGTCGGTCCACAGATACATCAGCTCTTGCTAGATCAGCATTTTGATGATATCCTCACAGGTGATGAAAAGTTAGCTTGGAATGCTTTCCAGCAAGTGGCCACAGACTTTCTAGGAAACAATAAGGCTGACAATTACCAGGAGCTTGTAGAAACCCTCTTGCAGCGCTATGAGAGACTAGGGTGCAACATGTGTTTGAAATTACACTTTTTACACTCTCATCTGGATTTCTTCCCTGCTAACTGCGGTGCTGTCAGTGACGAGCTTGGGGAACGATTTCATCAGGACATTACTACCCTCGAAAAAAGGTACCAAGGGAAATGGAATGCAGCAATGCTAGCAGACTATGGTTGGACCCTTGTGAGAGATGCTTCAGAAACTCATTACATGCGACAGGCAAAAAGGCGTCGCTGTGAATGATTTCCGCTATGAGCATTATTATCCTATGGTATGTATATGCAAATGTGTAAAACTTGTTTTATAGATATTTAAAAAACTAGAGCTAATCTGGTGTTTTAACGGCCATTTTCATATTCATCAGCCCAAACAACATAAAGGTAACTTGGTTTAATCTCAGATACACACAAAAAGTCAAAATTTGTTGTCCAGTGTTATTTATTCTTGTTTATTTGTATATATATAAATGAGTGGTTTTCTTAGTTTAGTACACAAACCCTGTATTCTTCTATAAGATGTGTCAGCGACCTCCGGTTGTCAATTTTAGCCCTGAGACTGGATGCTAATTGGGGTGATGCATTTCTTTTAACACTTTATATTTCTTTGTTCAATGAAAATTGTATTCTGCATGCTCACCAAGATCTGATGCTCAATGACAGTGGATCAAAGTCAATCTGGATGTGCTCAAGATGACACAACAAATTATTAAGGTTGAAGTGAAGAACAGTGTGCCGTTTGTTCGATACGGCCTCAAAAAAGAATTCAGAGACGCAGTAACAAGGGGTAAGGGTTAGATATCCTAAACCCTAACCTTAATCCTAAACCTAACGATTTTGCCGACTAACTAGGATGACATCGAAGAACACGGCCCACCGCACTTCATTTTAACCATTATGGACATTACATTCAGTGAAAATAGTACTCGCGAAGTATGAAGCCCGCAGTGGTAGGTCTACGTCTGCTATTTTTTATGTGTGAAGTTTTCCGTAGGCTAATTCTGTTTTAAAACAAAGTATCACAGTTTAATCCTAGAAAGACGATGTCTCTGAAAGTAAACACAATATAAATGTAGAACGGATTATGTTTTTCGGAGGCTTTGCCGAGACATCGTCACTCACTTTAATGACTCATCTTTCTAAAGAAAATTTCTCACTGAAGCGATGTAACACAGTGTAAAATTTAACGGAATTGTAGGCTGTCATACTTGCAAAATAGAGTTTGTGAAACCTGATATGTCTGCTACTTCAGACTCGTATGGTACATTTGCAGACGTTTCACAATTTTACTGCTGTTAAAAAAGAGAGAGTGAGAGAGGGTTTGAGAGGGGAAGAGAGAGAGAACATTATCACACTTAAATCACAGAAAGACGATGCCACTGAAAGTAAACACCGGAAATATAAATGTATGCAGAACGGGTCATGCGCAGGGTAATATTCTTCAATGCAGTTATTCGCCCTTTTACATTCGTTTAAGACGGCCATCTATATGTACTCACAAATATTGTGTCATAGTACAGGCATACCTCACTATTTCGACAGGTTAGGGACCAGAGCACTGGCGAAAGTCGAAAATCGGCGAAAGTCGAAGCATAGCCGTTATTTAACTTGCAAATGCATTAGGGCCACCAAAAATCGTAAATAACTAACTATATAACACTTGCGTATGTGTGCTACACCTAAATAAACAGAAATAAACATAAGAATAAAGAAAATACAGTAATAAATAAAAAAATACGTAAATAACATCTTACATTAAAATCATTCTTGAGCAAGTAGACGATTAATATATACAGTATGTACAGTTTTGAATGTTGGTGATTTAGAAAATCAGAAGGGGACTTTGAAGGAAATCTAACAGGAGCTGGGGCTGATGTTAATGGCTCGGAATCTGAAGGGTTAGAGGGAGGGTGACTGAAGTTGGTTGTGGCGTTTGCGTCTTGAAATAGGAGAGCAAAGACGTTTGCCTCATTGATGTCTTCTTCCTTTCCCTAGGAAGTTCTATGTAACAGGCTATTTGGTGTTCTAGCCCACTATTTACTTTTGAACTTCTGTCGAAATTCGCATCCACCCTTTCCCAGTATGCAATTGCGTCCTCTACTTATGGGTTTTTTTAAACTTTGTCACTACATTTAGGACCCATTATGAAAATATTAAAGCACAAAAACAAGTAGTATAGGCCTAAACACAAAAAAGTACAGTATGAATACTGTCGCATAGAGATTTATGATCAATAAATTTTCTATTTTCTTTTCTTTTCTACCCGTGTCCTCTACTTTATTATCGCTCTTTTAACCTTTTCCTGTTTTTCGCATTCGTTCGTTTGCGACAAAATATTACTTTCCCATTCTGACTTTTGCTGTTTCTTTTCTCATACTAGTAACGCATTTTATTGCGTAATATGTCAGTCCCTGGATGTGAACGAAATAGTGTGAGAATTCGTCTAGTCAGACATAGAGAGCAGACATTTGTCTACATTTTCATCTGACACGAGTTTTTCTTCGGCTAGTTTCTCGGCGTGAGGTGTGGAAGGCGCCAATCTGCATAGCTCAGAAATGAGACATGTCGTAGTAGGTGTGAAGACGCACTTTTGGCAGTTATGGCCAGCGTCTAAGTTAATGAGAAGTGTTAAGAGAGAGAGAGAGAGAGAGAGAGGGGAGGGAGAGAGAGAGACCGGCACTATTTCGGGTTTTCGTAATAGCGTGGGATCCTTTGTCCGTTTTCATATATCTACTCGAGTAGCTTAGACTATTCATTCAGTTCTCCAAATTTTGCAGTAGACAGGTTGCTCGTGCTAAGGAAATAAGCTTGCATAGCGTAGTTCTTAGTTTGACTCGACATTTTGCCGCGCTTCTAGACTAACTATATGAGTGAATAAATTCTAAGTTTGTGCGATCGCTTGTAGTTCTGTCTGGAGGTAAATATATTATATATCTAGTAGTGTTGAGTGATTCAGTGATAATCGCTTATTTCATTTCACTAGCTAGATTTCTGTGCAGAAGAAATTAAATTTATAAGTCTGTTATATTCACTAGTTGACATGTTACAGTGGAAAGCAGAATAAATTATAATTTCTAGCTTCACTCATGCAGCTATAAATAAATTTAATTAAATTGCTAATAATCAATCGAGAATATTTTAAACTAAGTTATAACTGCACTGATTCATCATTGAGTAGTGACGAAATACGTATGTATTTCTAATTCATGATGACTGATTTTATGAATATAACTTATTTCACGGGAATTTTAAACGATAAGTCAAGCTCTCCGCTTGCAGTTTCTAATGTAAGTTATCACCGAAGTAAATAGTATGTATAAGTATTTTAAATGTTGTTTTTTCTTTATTCAGCGAAACTGGGGTAGCCCAACTTTACCAACGGTTTTAGTACTGAGAAACATCTGTGAAGAACAAAAACATTTTTTTTTCTTAAACACTTGGGTGTATAAAGTAAAACCTGTCTGGCATTGCGTTGGCATCCAGAACGACAGAGCACCCATGACATGAACTTTAAGATTAAATGAAGTAACGGGCCCATCGAACCAGATTTAATTCTTCCTGAGAAAAACCTCAAGTACATTTCAGCCCTTGTGGCAAGTAAAATATTACTATCAGTAACATTCCGACGGATTCTGACTAGTTGTGGTGTGACCAAATAAAGTCCTATACTGAGAGAAGGCACCAACCTGACATTCCTAGTTACTAGAAATTTAAGCTATTGACACTTTGCTCGCTGTTAATGTTCGTGCCTGGACAATTTTAATGTGACAGAACCAGATATCCTAAATTAAGAATAACCAAGGAAACGTTCCCTGAAGTAGTGGATTCAACCTATCTTTGCGGGACTGGGGTTCCCTTGGCCAAGACTACCCTGGAGATTCTGTATGTGCATTGTTACTGTGTTTTCGTGGGGTCCCCTAATATTGATGTGTAGTTGGCTAATTATGCGTGTTGATGTCACCTGAACAGTGTAATGGTGCGGTGAAGATCTAGGTCACTCACGCTGACAGCATACATGGTTCTTGTACGATGATGATGATGATGTGAGACATGGGTGTGTAGAGATGCGAATGCGTTTAGGCTCATATATATGTAGACACTTCACCCAGTCACACTCATACGGAAGCCAATGATGGTTGTAACTACTGGTAACAGTTCACACATTTAATCACAGGACTAACAGTAGTATCACAGGAACAGTCAATGTAAGCAGGATCATGTGCATCATGTTAACTGAAATCGGTTGGTACATATCAGGCATTCTAAGGCTGGAAAACATTCAAATATGTGGGCATGGTCAAAAGTGGTATGTCCTTTAAAAAACAGTTCACAATGTCGCTTTGGTATCCCTGACTTAACGCGTCAGATACCTTAATAACTCCGTCATACAAAAGACGAGCTCCTAAATCATGTAATAATATTACCAGGGCCGTCGTTCAACTTGGCATGACACGCCAGTTGCATCTTATCATGCTGTAGCGTATTGGCCGAAACACAGGGCCTCAATATGACGTCAGCTGTGTATTCTTCATAAGCAGGTTGCATAAACCCTGCTATAATGATTGTATAAATATACCGCCAACCTGCGGTTTCCACCATATATAACTTCGTCACTGGACTTCTGATCAAATGAAGACGAATAGTCTTAAATGGCTACCTCGAGCACAAAATATAGGTTCTGCATTACAGGAACTGTGAGCTGTTCTCACAGGCTAGGTAAGCCTTTAACAAGTTCTGCAACCGAATGCGTAATAATGATAAAGTCGGTGTTACCTTGAACAGAATCCTCAGAACACAAGAAACAACACTGTCGTCATTCCTGACGTACAGTAAATCACTGGGGAAAACTGACAACGCAGTCACTTCGAAGATTTTCCTTCCCCAAAATACAACGGACATTCACGTCTCACAGAAGCCAGTTCACATCTCTACCTGACGGAAGTCTAACCCTTCGCGCTCCAAACTGCACATGGGCAATGGCCCAGAACTATGTACCTTTGACCCTATCTCAATACTGATCAAACACAATGAATGAACCAAAAGGGGAGATAACCCCTAATCAACCTGACACCGCAAAGTTAAGACATAGTTCCCTAACTTTGACCAGGGTGAAAAAATACGACAAATAAATTGACGTTTGAAACTCCGTCAAAAATGACCGCAACATATTACTGCACCCCTCCTGTAAATAAAATGACACATTTTTTTAAAAATATAACCATGAGCAAGATAGCACAAGCATCAATTATGCGCCAATGAAAGAATAAACCTAATATCAGGTACAATGGACGCACAAATAAAGCGTCTGGAGAGAACAAAATCATCTCCCAACATAAGAGAAAATATTTCCTCTAAGCAAAACAAACTCGGAACTCCGCCAATGCCGGTCCCACTTCTTCTTCTTCGATCCTTAACCACCGACCGTCAAAGCAGTCAGTGGCCATCACGCCTAGTGGCGTCTTGTAGAGCAACAACAAATTGATTCCACTTTGCACGGTCGGTGGCCATCCTTCGTACAGTGCCCCAACTCTGGTTCATTCTTTGCATCTCAGCCTCCACAGTCCTCCGCCAAGTTGTTTTTTGGTCGGCCTCTCTTTCGCTTTCCTTCAGGGGTCCAAAGCATAGCTGTTCTTGTGATGGCATCGGGGTCTCTTCTGAGGACATGACCAACCCAGCTCCAGCGTCTGCCAGCTATGATGGTATGCATGTCCTCTTGCTTGCTACGAGTAAGCAGATCTTGGTTGGTGATGGTATTCGGCCAAAAGATTCGGTGAATTTTTCTTAGGCATGTTGTGTGAAAAGAGGACAATTTTGACATTTCCTTCTCTGTGACTCTCCAGCATTCCGCACCATAGAGAAGCACAGAAAGCACGCAACTCTGGTGTAATCTTAATTTTGTGCTTGTGCTGTATTGGGAGGACTTCCAGATGTTATTTAGGCTGAAGAAGGCTGTTCTTGCCTTATTCATTCTGATGTTGATGTCTTTGCCTGCCCCGCCGTCTGGTGTTACTATGCTTCCTAGGTATGTGAAGGTATCTGTCTGTACCAGTTGCTGATTCCTTACTGATATGGGCTCAGGGTTGCTCACATTGAGCGTCATGACCTCAGACTTCTTTAAATTGATGTTCAAGCCCACCTGCTGGCTAAATTTATTGAGTCTATCCGTTTTTTCCTGGATGTGTTGATGTGAATGTGCCAGCAGTGCAATGTCATCTGCATATTCCAGATCTTCCAATGTTGAAAATGTAGTCCATCTTATTCCTCTTGGACTGCCCTCTGTTGTCTGGCGCATCACCCAGTCTATGACTGTTAAAAATAGAGTGGTTGATAAGGGGCATCCCTGTCGTACTCCTGTCTTCACCTCGAAGGTTAGGTTGCTCTGCCCAACACTACACGTAAAGTTGGCATAGAGGCTTTTTATGATTGACACTATGCAGCTTGGAATTCCATAAGCCCTCAGTATTTTCCATAAACTGTCCCTATGTATGCTGTCAAAAGCCTTTTCAAAATCAACAAAATTTATGTAAAGCTGTCTTTGCCATTCTGAGCACTGCTCTATAATGTTCCTGAGAGTAAATATATGGTCTACACATCTTCTGTTCTTTCTAAATCCTGCTTGTTCTTTCCTCAGTTTGTAGTCTACTGCCTTTGAAATTCTCTGTATAATTATCCTGCCTAGTATTTTGCTGGGAACTGAGAGAATAGTGATTCCTCTCCAATTATTGCAGTCTGAAAGATCTCCCTTCTTGGGCAATTTGACAATTATTCCTTTGTTAATGCCGGTCCCAAGCCCGGATGAAAAAGGAGGAGGGCGGCCTGCATGGAGGCCGTAAGGAGGCAGCCCCTCCACCATGCAAAGGCACAACAGGCCAATCACCTGTTTGCTTTAAATCACGATTACTAGCAACACAAGAGAGAAAACTGGACTGATTCTAAAGGCGACGAACTGGAACGGACTACGGACTACGACTTATGGAACTTGGAACACAAGAAGTATAAATGGGAAGGAAGAGGAGCTGGTGGAAGAGATGAGGAAAGCAAAACTAGAAATCATGGCTATAACGGAAACTAAGAAAAAAGGACAAGGAGTCATGGATCTCGATGGCAACACGCTGCTCTACAGTGGTGTACCCATGTCTGAAAGAGCTAAAGGGGGCGTGGGTTTCATTGTGGCCCAAAATCAAAAAGATAGTATCAATGGATGGAACTTTGTCTCGGAGCGCATTATGGTTGTTAAACTAAAAGAAGGAGAAATCATTGTCAACCTGGTCATAGTGTATGGGCCAAATGAGGATGAGAGAGCAGAGGTCAAGGAGGAATTCTTCGAGCTGCTTCAAAGGACAGTGGATGACTGCCTAGATGAAGTTATCATGCTCGGAGATTTTAATGCCAGAGTTGGAAATGACCATGCTAGATGGGGTGGAGTTATCGGAAGATATGGAGAAGATACTCTCAATGACAATGGAAAGCGACTCCTTAGATTCTGCAGTGAGCAGAATCTGATCAATACAAACACAAAGTTCCCCCATAAGCGCATACATGCATACACTAGATGTGAACCAACAAAGAATGAGAAGTCAGTGATCGACTATGCCATTGTTCGGAGAAGCTCATTCAAATATGTCCGAGATGCTAGAGTCTGGAGGGGGCCAGAGATTGGAAGTGATCACTACCTGCTAACAATCAAACGAACAACTGAAAGAGTTGCTCAGCCTAGGAACTGTCCAACATCACACAAGAAACCAAGTAAACGAGCAGGAGAAATGAGCATTAGGACCTACAAGCTGAGAGAGCCAGAAATTAAGACCAGATATCAGGGGCTTATTGCTGCAGCGACGAGCAACACAGAAGAACGACCTGATGACTTGGAAACCCTCTGGATTAAATTCAAGGATATCATAAAGACAGCTGCTGCAGAAGCATGCGGTGAAGTCCGACTTGGGAACAAGAGAAAGAGGACACCTTGGTGGACAGAGGAAGTCAAAGAGAAAATAAGAGAGAAAAAATGGCATGGAAACAATACTTAGGAGCTAAAAACACAACAGGACAAATGGAAAAATATAGAGAATATGTGACACTCAGAACAGAAGCAAAGAACAAAGTGCTAGCAGCAAAACAGAAGTCCTGGGAAGAATTTGGAGAAAAGCTAGAAAAAGATGCACAAGAAAACCAGAAATTGTTCTATAAGACCCTAAAGAACATGAGGAAAGAAAAACAATGCCCTCTCAAATTTATAAAGGACAAGCAAGGCAAATTGCTTACTGCCCCGAAGGAAGTAATGGAAAGATGGAAAGAATATTTCTCAGAACTCCTAGATGGTGAGCATGATGAAGCATCAGAAATGATAACCACTGACACAGAAGAGGAAACCAATGATGGTGAAGATGACATAAAGATGGAAGAACTGAGGGCAGCACTAGAGAAAATCAAGATGGGCAAAGCAGCAGGGCATGATGGTATAACACCAGAAATGGTTAAGTACATGGGAGCATCAGGCGACCTATTACTCTTAAAGGTCCTACAGGCAGCATGGTGCAACAAGACCATGCCAAAGGATTGGGAGATTGCCATCATAACACCAATTTTCAAAAAGGGTGACAATCGACAGTGTGGAAACCATAGAGGCATATCCCTTCTCAGAGTCCCTGGTAAAATCTACTCTAGAATCCTAGAGCAGAGACTCCGACGCCTAGCTGAGCCACAATTGGATGAGGTCCAGTGCGGATTCCGAGCAAACCGAAGTACTCAAGACCTAATCTTCACACTCAGACAGCTGAGTGAAAAGGCCCTTGAGTATAAGAGTGAGATGCATCTTTGTTTCATAGATCTGGAAAAGGCGTTTGACAGGGTCCCCTGGAGCAAACTTTGGGACTGTTTGGCAAGGAAGAATATTCCAGCACCTCTGATTCATGCTATACAGAGCTTCTACAAGTCTTGCAGAAATTATGTGAGGACAGCAAACCATAAGTCGGAAGAGTTCAGGACCACCACTGGTGTAAGACAAGGTGATATCCTATCACCTTACCTCTTCATACTCCTTATGGACGATGTCATCAAGGCATGTAAGGAGAGAACAAGAAAGTATTCAGTGGGGTACTGGAAGATGAGACAGGTCTATATTTCGGAGCTGGCATTTGCTGATGATGTTGCCCTGATTGCTAAATCAGAGGCACATCTCCAATCCAACCTGCAAGTCTGGAAGTAAGAGCTGGAGAAGAGAGGGATGGTCATAAGCAGCTCTAAAACAAAATCCATGGTGATATCACGAGAAGAAAGAAAACATCAGATTAAGCTGGGAGAACAGGTCCTGGAGCAGGTCGACCACTTTAAATACCTCGGAGCTATTATAGACCGAAAGGGAGGCATCAAAGAAGAGTTGGCCACTCGAAAAGCAGCAGCTGGGAGACTTTTTCAGGCCATAAATCGAGGATTCCTCAGCAAGAGAGAGGTTAGTAAGAAAACGAAGATGGCTGTATACCGCTCCACCTATGTCCCAGTCTTGACATACGGATGCGAGTCATGGGCAATGACTACAACCCATAAAAGCCAGATCCAAACCTCAGAAATGAGGTATCTGAGGAAGGTGGTTGAAGTAACAAGAAGAGACATGGTCCGCAACCAGACGATACGTCAAGGCCTTAAATCCTACCCCCTGCAGACCCAAGTAGAACAGTCCCAATTAAGATGGTTTGGCCATGTCTGCAGAATGGGAGAAGATCGGATACCACGACAAGCATGGGAAACAAAGAGCCAAGGATCCAGACCCCGAGGACGACCCAAAGTCCGCTGGGAGGACAACATTAGACAATCTTTGAAGGATCAAGGACTAGAATGGAACCAGGCCAGGAGGAAGACAGCTGATAGGATAGTCTGGCGCTCTCTCTTCCAAACCTCTACACCTCATGGTAGAAGGGGAACGATTAAGTAAGTAAGTAAAACAAACTCGGGAGGTACCATCAAAGAAATCTAAGTTGCTGGCAACCCCAAGATACATATCAAAAATTATGAAATACTATAATTATAGCAATATACAAAATATCATGAAATACAATGCTATACTATCAGCATATCTAATGGATATATATCATGGATGGACATAACCAAATTTGTTAAAGTCATTATACATCATTCAAATAGTGACACAATTGTGTTAATATATATTATGATATTAAGAACATACAAAGTTTGGAAGTGTATCAGGAGATCTAGGACATAAGATTTAAATGGAATCATGTGGGCATCTAGACAATATGTCTGCCATCACATTATCCGAACCACGGATAGCTCGCACCGTGAAATGGAAAGGTTGAAGAGCAATAGCATAACGAGTAGATCTCGAGCTCTTCAAATCCTTACTTTGCATAGCTGTAAGAGCTTTTTGGTCTTTTTCCATAATGAAATGCGCGCCCAGAAGGAACCTTTATAGCTTAAGAATGGACCAAACCATAGCCAACAATTCACGGTCTAAAACCGAGTAATTCCTTTCTGCCGCATTCAGCTTCCTAGAGATATACATTACAGGATGCAGAGTTCCTGAATACTCCTGCATTAGTGCCGCTCCAATCCCAGTGGAAGAGGCATCACTACGAAGGACAAAAGTCTTATCAATCGTTGGTAGTCTTAAGATAGGATGAGACGAAAAAAAATTCTTAACCTGATCCAATGACGATTGGCATTCTTGGGACCAACGCACCATATTAGGAGAACCTGTTTTTTTTAATAACGTTGAAAGTGGTGCCGTAATGGAGGATAGATTCTCAATGAATCTTCCACAGAATTGTATCAATCACACGAGACTACGCACTTGCTTTTTTGTCTTCGGAACAGAGATATTTAATATCTTCGAAATGTTTTGGTCATCTGTCTTCAATAGACCATGACCAACCCGATGACATAAGAAAGAAATTTCACTAAACCCAACAAAAGCTTTAGAGGGTTTTGCAGTCAAATTATGCTCACGTAGAGTAGATAGTAATTCATTTAAACCCAAATAGTGTTCTTCCCAAGTATCACTGAAAAGACAGATGTCGTCTAAATATGCGATGACATCTGTACGACATGATATAATTCGTCGCATCATGCGCACGAAAGTCGCTGGGGCGTTCATCAGCCCGAAAGGCATAAAATTCCACTGAAATAAACACCTAGGTGTTGAAAAAGCAGTGAGAGGTTTGACGTGTTCTGTCAAAGGGACCTGCCAATAACCTTTCGACAAGTCTAGTTTAGTAAAGAATCTAGCTTTAGAAAGTCTAATAAGTAGATCATCTAATAAAGGCATAGGTTCAGCATCGAACTTCGTAACTTGATTTAATTTGCGATAATCAACGCAAAGACGTATGTTATTGTCTTTCTTTCGAACAATAACCATCGACGAAGAAAAAGCTGAAGTGGATGGTGAATTATTTTCAACTGAATCATTTCATCCAATTCTTTCTCGACTTGTGCTTGAAAATGAATAGGTATAGGGTATGGTCTTACTCTGATCGGATTACGATCAGTAAGTATGATGTCATGTTCAATGACATGTGTGTGTCCAGGAATGTCGGTAAGGACATCCTGAAATGATTGTAGCGTAGAAGATACTTGACGCTGTTCCTCAAAAGACAAATTCGAAGAAACGGTAACGTTTTTCCATGATTCCATAGAATTAAGTGGAATCACGGGAAGAGGTAAGTTAACATCAGAAAAAGTAGTTTCCTCATCCTGTATAACAGACAGGGATGAGATATGACCATGTTGGACTGGAGAGTCGTCCGTCGCCTGGAAAATAGGCTGCAAATAGTCTGGTCGTTCAATAAATTCCGTAAGCATATTTATATGAAAGGTTTTATGCCTTCCATCAACATCGACAATATAGTCGACATTGGAAATTTTCGAGACTATAGTGTATGGACCTTTCCATGAAATGAGAAGTCTATTCTCCCTCGTGGGAAGTAAGACATACGCTTTGTCTCCAGGACAAAGTTGACGTAGGTGTCTTTTCTTATTAGCAAATCGCCTAGCCTTTTCTTTAGCAAATTCGGATGATGAAGTTGCTAGCCTGCATGATTCGATAATGTTTTCCCTAAGAGCAATAACATACTCATATGACGATTGTGTATCATCGTCAATATTATCGGAAGTTATCAAATCGTGTAGCAAGGACATAGGACCTTGCGGTTGCGCGCCAAAGACAAGTTCAAAAGGAGAAAAACCTGTATGTTCGTTGGGAACCTCTCTATAAGCAAAGAGAGCTGCAGGCAGAACCCTGTCCCAGTCATCAGGATGATCCTCCGTTATCTTGCCAAGTAAGTTCTTTAGTGTCCTATTAAGACGTTCAACCAATCCATTGGACATGCGGTGATAAATACTACTGAGAGACCTTTTAATGTCCAGAGTAGCCATTACCTGAGACATAGTGTCCGATATTAATTGAGTCCCATGGTCTGACAGTATTTCTCCGGGGAATCCCAGACGAGAAAATATGAGCCAAAGAGCATCTGCGATATCGACAGTTGATATGCTCTTAAGAGGAATAGCCTCTGGCCAACGCGTGCACATGTCAACGCAAGTAAGGATAAATTGATGTCCTCTGGCTGACTTAATCTTAAACGGGCCAATAATGTCTATTGCCATTTTCTGAAACGGCCGAATAGGAATATCTGCCGCCTGAATAGGTGCAGCATGTCTTGGACCTCTAGACTTGACCTCTTGACAAATTTTGCAAGATCGGCAATAAATTCGTATGTCTTTGTTTACGAATGGCCAAAAGAAAGACGCAAGGACTCTAGTCTTAGTTCTGGAAAAGCCCATGTGTCCAGCACACTGAGAATAGTGTGCATGTTGAAGAATTAAGGCTCTCATACACCTAGGCAAAAGAATTTGCGAATGCATAGACTTGTCTGAGTTTTGTACCATTCGTACCAGTATACGATTCTTCATAGTGATATACGATCTGTGATTCGTATTCTGATTAGGATCACCTTTCTTTGCGAGAAGGAAGAATTTCGTTAAAGAAGGATCTTCCTCTTGTCATTTAACAAACGAGTCATGCGAAATCACCAAGTGATCGTCTTGGCTATCAACTCCATTACTATCATCAGATGAAGTTGGAGGAATAAGAGCTTGGGCTCTTGTTACCACCGCATTGACCGTTTGGATGTTTTGTTTCTCCCAAATAGAAATTTGTTGCGGGGTGTATTCCTTAACCCCATGAATACAACCGATTATAAGATCCGCAATAGGATTAGGAAGAAGACACGCGTGGACATCTCCTGTAAAGAAGGGAGTGTCAATGCTAATGATAGCAGTAGGATATTTTCCCATGGTACCACCATATGTAACACATTTGACCACCTTTCCCGTGTAACAGCGCTTATCTATGAGAGACTGTCTAACCCCGACAGTAGTACATCCAGAATAAAAAGCACTGAGGCTAGACTATCATTCACAAGACCGTTATGCAAGTTGAGAGATCCTCTCCCATCATGCGCAACTGTAGCAGGAAGAGCAGGAAGAGGGTGACCACAAATTAAGTAGATACAATCGATGGCTCGAACAATGTTAAGCATTGGGGGCATTCAGTTGCTCTCCCAAAATCGAAAGCACAACCAGTGATAGCATTAGAGTTCCCACTATCATTTACATGATTACAGGCTCCATTAAACTCTTGTTGTGCAGAGTTTGCCTGTTGGTAAGATTTTCTTTTGTTATGTCTAGGTCTGCCGCGATTATCATTTCCCCTGTAATTGTTATCATACTGCCTATTGTAATCATCATTCCGGTTTGAATCCCGGTTTCCATAACCACCTTCGTCATATTCTTGACGTCGAGAATGATTATCTCGAGAAGAAAAGCTCGGATAGTTTTTATTTTGATAACCTTTGCGATAGTGTCTAAAATTATTACCACCAAAATTACGAGAACTACCATCTCGTCTCCAGTTCTTAGAAGAAGAACCATTATATGTTGGATTACTCTGATTCTGAGTGTATTCTCATTACTTTTCCTATTCCAGTTTTGTTGAGCCCCCTGAAATTTCTTATTGAAATTAGGGCCATATGGTGCTGCCGAAGCAACTGGCAACCCTTCTTTCACTTTAGAATTGCTAACTGTAGCATGGGGATGCGCGGTGGCATACTGGCAACAGTATTCCTCCATGTCTTTTAAGTTTCTAGGTTTACGCTCATGAAGAAATGCAAGGAAAGAATCATTAACAGATGACAAAACTTTGTCTCGAAGCAATAAGTCCTTTAGACCTTCATATGTTTTCTCAGTTTGAGACAACTCAATCCATCGTGTGAATGTACGACGTATCTTTGTAATAAAATCAGAGAAATCTACTCCATTTTCTGGCAACATTGTCCTTAAACGAAGACGATAATCCTCTTCTTTTAGCTGATATTTTTTTAGTAATGCTGCTCTGACAACATCATAATTAGTCCTGTCATGCTCCTCTATTGTCATAAGAGTAGTCACTGGTTCACCTGTAAAAAATTCCATCAGTTGTTCGACATATTTTTCCTTTTTTATCTTATGCGTATCACATAAAAATTGGAATCTATCCAGATAATCTGCTATGTCGTCCTTTAAAGGATTGAAATGAGGTAATTTGATCTTACTAGCAAACTCCTTTGTCGTACCCGAACTTGCTTGATGAGCACCCATATTTGTCAATTTTAATTTTTCTAACTCCAAAGCTAAGAGTTTCTCCTCATGTTCCATTTTTGCTTTTTCCTTTCTCTCCTCGGCTTCTCTGTCTAATATTCTATTTTCAGCCTCAGCCTGAAGTTTTCTCTCCTCAGCAGCAGCTTGAGCTTGAAATCTTCTCTCCTCAGCAGCAGCTTGCAGTTTTTACTCTTCAGCAGCAGCTTCTCTTTGAAACTTTTTCTCTTCAAGTTCTAATCTTCTATTCTCAGCTTCTATTTTCTGTCTCTTCTCTTCTGATTTCAATGCCTTGGCATATTGAGCATTTGTATATTCTTCCAATCCCGATGCCATCACAAGAACAGCTATGCTTTGGACCCCTGAAGGAAAGCGAAAGAGAGGCCGACCAAAAACAACTTGGCGGAGGACTGTGGAGGCTGAGATGCAAAGAATGAACCAGAGTTGGGGCACTGTACGAAGGATGGCCACCGACCGTGCAATGTGGAATCAATTTGTTGTTGCCCTACAAGACGCCACTAGGCGTGATGGCCACTGACTGCTTTGACGGTCGGTGGTTAAGGATCGAAGAAGAAGAAGAAGAAGATATTCTTCCAATATATCACCCGACTTACAAAGGGTTAACCCTTGCTGGATGAAGAAATCCAATGTAGACATTCTGTCTGATACTTATGTATTAGTACCTGCAATAAAAATACACTTATCCCAATTCAATGGGAGACAAGTCTGTAATGCTAGACTTGTATACTCACTATACATTATTCCAATCTCTTTGAGAGACAAGTCTTAATCAAAGACCTTGTATGGTTACCTTGATTCTTTATAATAATATTCTATCAATAATCTCTATGTGAAGAGTGTACCATAATAATAATAATAATAATAATAATACATGACCAAGTATATACGAGGGGCGTTCAGAAAGTAATGCACCACATCGTTTTTCTCAGGAGCTGTTTATTCAAAAAGCATGAAATTTATACACAATACACATGGATATGTCATGTAAACATCGGTATTATTCAACATAATCCCCATCAACTTGTACGGCTTTATGCTAGCGCGAAACAAGTGCATGTATTCCTAGCCCGTACCAGATTTTGTCTTGATCGTGTAGCCATTTCTTCGCTGCATGAATCACTCCTTCATCATCTTCAAACCTTGTCCCACGGAGTGCATCTTTAAGTGGACCAAATAGATGAAAATCAGAGGGTGCCAAATCGGGACTATAGGGTGGATGGGGTAGTACAGTCCAACCCAATTTGGTGATTGCTTCCCGTGTTGCCAGACTTGTGTGAGGGCGCGCATTGTCGTGAAAGAGAAGCAGGTCTGCTGGATTCTTGTGCGGCCGAACTCTGCGAAAACGTTGATTGAATTTTTTCAATGTCTTAATGTAAGCTTGCGAATTGATTGTCTCTACTTTTGGCATAACATCCACAAGAATCACACCTTCAATGTCCCAAAAGACAGTGATCATGACCTTTCCAGCTGAAGGAATTGTCTTGAATTTCTATCTTCTTGGTGATTGCGGATGATGCCACTCCATTGACTGTCTTTTTGTCTCAGGTTCAAAATGATGTGCCCAGGTTTCGTCACCTGTAACGATCTTAGCCAAAAAGTTCTCTCCATCAGCACTGAAACGCTCCAACAATTCAGAAGAAATTGCTTTCCTTTGCAATCGGTGGTCATTTGTGAGACTTCGAGGAACTCATCTTGCGCAAACCTTAGAAAATCCGAGAGTTTTTATAACTGCATTTGCACTACCAATGCTGACTGACAGCTGTAAGGCCAATTGTTGAGTATTGATTCGTCTATCAGTAAGAATAATGCCCTCAGCGCATTTCAACATTTCTGCGTTGGTGGCTGTGGCAAGGACGTCCACAGCGCAGCCGATCAAGCAGTTCCGTATCTCCACTTCCAGATTCTTTGATTCTCTGAACCCAGCGACTGACTGTACGCCTGTCGACTGCAAAACTTCCATACACATCACATAGACGCTTGTGAATATTCACAACAGTTTCCTTCTCTGCAACGAGAAATTCTATCACAATTCGCTGTTTATAACGCAAGTTGCTAACACGCTCCATTTCAACGGTTTAGGGCAGCCGTATTATTTAGCCGGTTGCTGTGCAATATGGTGCACACAATTGGCACATGCCATATTTGAAGTGTGCAAAATTGCATGCTTCTATCTTCATTATTAGCTGAGAAAAACGATGTGGTGCATTACTTTCTGAATGTCCCTCGTATATCTAGACTGTGTATGACAACAATGTATTACAATAATAAATACAAAAACAAAGATACAGAACAACAACCGAAAACGTTCGCAGAAGTCAAATAAACAATACGGCGAAACTAAGAAAAATATCACAAAGCATGTGACGATAACTGCGAAAATGAACAAAACCAATGACACCACAATTATAAACGAAAAGGTGTAAAGAAATAAATGAAAGGAAGGAGAGGCCTACAAATACAAACGAATGAAATCAAAACTAAAGAACAGAAAAAATATAACGAAAACAACGAAAAGGTACACTTCGTCACACCTAAACGTAAATAGCAATAAATATAGCTAACAATTTCCAATGAAGGAAAATTGTTCAGTCCCTAAAGACACGCTCTCAGTAGATACCTCTATTACGTGGTATTATCTACAAGAGTCACCTTCCCAAGCAACCCACAGAAATATACACAACAATATCACAAATAACATAAACATCATATAATGGAATGTGTTGCAAAACAAAGCTAAGTTACACATGATACTAAAGTAACTTTCTTGCTTCTTGTCAACACGGAAGTACAATGTCAAGCGCGCAATGATTGTTAGATCCACTGTACGACGATAACATGTAGTGGTCTTCAGGAACATAAAGTCACTATGACCTTCTCGACAACTAGTTGAGACGTGAGACCCAATATTGAAAAGTTCGTAGACGGTACTGTTTACGAAAAGAACTTGCCCTCAAACTACGTGACTTGATCGCTCAGACGTTGGAGAGTCTGTTGACTGTAACGGTAAACAACCAGCGGTACTGTTTACAAAAAGGACTTGACTTG
>JAMPIV010009591.1:767500-825024 GCA_024509875.1 Oreohelix idahoensis
TCTTTCCGGGATATGAACTCTAGTCCTGAGCAAATACGAATATCAGCTCATCTGCAGGATTAATTTTCTTTATTCTGATGTAGAGTAAGAGTGTGATGTCTTGTGAGTTTTTATATCTTTAAAAATAACTATTCCCCTAGACTAACGATCTGTTTATGGGCGTGCTGACCACACAATTAATAATTGGTTTTCCCACAGCATTTTGAGTAATATACATTTGAGTTACAGGTTGATTTTGTCGGAATATATGTTAATTACTGATTTTGTAATACTAAACCGTTGGTAGAGTTTGTGATTGTTGAGCAATCACAGGGTTCTGAAGAAGTACGTGTTTGAGCTAAGCTAAGGAGTGCGTTCAGACAATTACGTTCTGTTAATTGCCTTCCTTACCCTAACTGACTTCAGGGTGTACTTGTAGTGGATTTAAAAATTTAGGGATTTTTTTCTCCTATAATTGTTGCAATAATTGTTTTGTTTCCACTGTAGCAACTTATTTTGTTAGTGATTAATCTTAACTACCATTTATTTGGCAGAGTCGCTTGCATTTAGAGCTTAATTGCCGATTAATAGCAGCGATAGTTAGACACTATATTATAGGAGGAGGTATCCCAGGTTAAAGTATATCATCTTTTGTTTGGTAATTTCTCGTAAGTGGTAGGAACCAGTTGTTACGTGCATATTTTGACGCACATATTACAAAAATCGATATGGCTATTTAATATGGAAAAGATATAGACAGTCATTCATTTGTGTATGAAAATGCTGTCTATGGTAAAGCGAGGTAATCCATGTTTGATTCACACTTTTGATTATAGGAGTAATCGTTCTTGATATTGATCCGGCGCATGGATATTGCTCTTATGTTTGTACTTATTTTTTAGGGCCAGAAAATAGATTAATTTGCTTATTATGTTTATGGCCTGAATTCATATGTATTACATATTATTAGTACAAGTAGAATCAGTCCTATATTGTATATTTTGGATGGGTAGGCGGGACTAGATTCTTGTTATTCCGCTCTGGCGGAAGTATGAGTTGTCTTGACAAGTCGTGATGAGTTCCGATGTACCGTGATAATGGCGGGTACGCATTTTCAAAGGGCTGGTAGATTCTTAAGGAAAAATTAGTTATGAAGTGGTTTTCTTCTATAGGAGATGGTGCCTCTACTAGAGTTTGTGTTAGAGACTCTCCTAAGGTACGGTACAATGTATAATTCGGACTCCATGTATTGCCAGACCCTATTTTGATGATCTCAGGTCGGTTAGACCTAGCTGGAATTTTGTGCTTCGCAACGCTAGGGTCAAGTTTGTATCGACGGAGATGACGGGCTCCATACTGTAATTATGGCTACGTGAGGTAACTGGATTACTGTAGCTCTGTATGGAGGAACTTTATGAAATTATGCATATGTATTGCAAATTAACTTTGGCTTATAAATATATCCTCCTGTGAGCGAGTGAGCGACAACTCAGGAAGGCGGCCATGTTAAATTCCTGTCATCATACTTTAGTATCACTGTCCAAAGAACGGGGCATGTATCTTATTACTCGGACAGTGACAAGGAGATCTCAATCTTGATAGAAACCCCCTTTTCGTGGTTTCATAATATACTACAAACTATGGACGTCAAGCAACTTTAGTTATTTACCGATCCGCCTTCACTGACGCGCTTAGTCAGATAGGGGATGCGGCCATTGATGTACTACCTATTATTTATGAATGTGCCATGACATAGGATCTACTATGTATGCCTGCAAATTTATATGTCAACATACCCATGATTTACTCGTTATGTCCCAGTGTGTGCGTCTAAATAAACTGTGTAAACAAAGATTCCAGCAGTCTGCATTGGTGCCTTGTAGACACAAGTGAATGAGTGTTTAGATTGGTCAGAACACGAACAGTACACCATTCGCGTTAAACACACTCTACACTTCTACCCATATATACACCATCCTGCGTCGGTTGAAGTGACCAAGTTTAGAGCCTGCTTCCCCTGGAGCCTTAGAGGGAAACTACTGTTTACAGCTGCCTTTGCCTTCCCTAACTTAGGACTAGGGTGAGTTACCCATTTACAGCTGGGTAGACTGGAGCATGCCTGATCTCAACAACTCTGTACACTACCATGGACACATACAGTAGTGGCACCACCAACAACATGTTACAGTGATTGATAGTGGAGCTTTACAGAAGGAAGAGAACACACCACACTTTACAGAAGGTTTACAGTATACAACTGACACTGCTTCACAGACTGACACTTACAGAGCGTACGATTGAAAACTAAATTTTACAGTGGTGAGCCAGATCCCTGGGTCCAGCCTACGCAGTCTTGTGTTGAGAATCACATTTTACAGTTACAAGAACATTTGTTTGACCACATCAACACCAGTAGGACAGCTATACAATCAATGTCAGCTTGACCTGTTCTGACAAGTGTAGCAATATCTGGGTCAGCACTTGTTGACATTTGGCACAATACAGTCAGTGTTCTAAACCAGTGATTGTTTATCCTGCTGTAATACAAGAGCATTGTTGAACATAAAGTGCAAATTTCATCGGTGGATCTTCTAATGTGCTCAAAAAAAAATTGGACAGTGTAATAGTTAGAATGCAAATCTATTACTCAATAAAGTGGTAGTCTAATTGATTAAAACTGAGCATACAGTACTATACATTGCAACTTCAACACATTGCATGATATGATACACACATTGATGATTTATATATATTTATGTTTATATATTATCTGTTTATATGTGTGATTGTTATGTCTTTGCGGGCCTGGATGGGAGGTGACTAGAACAGGAAATACCGAGTGATATTGGTCTTGTTCTGGCGTTCTATAGGGAGCAATTTCTTAATTGAAATTTGCATGCAACATAGTTTGCAAATATTTGGTTAGTTGTGACGACTGTGTTCATATTTGTATTTGTAACATTTTTCCTGTTCTTTATTTTTGTTTGATTTGTTTGTATAATTGTAGGTCTCATCTTTCCTTTCATTTCAGTTTTTTACACCCTTATGTTTATACACTGTGGCGTTATTTGTCTTGTTATCTTATTGCAGTTATCATCACAGATTCTGTGATCATTTTTTCATTTCTCCTATTTTAATTTGATTTGATCTCTGCAAATGTATTCATATTGTCTTTTCTTGTTTGTCCTTTGTAATGTCTTTAGTTGACATATGACATAGGAGGTATAGTAGTATACACTTATAGTATAGTACAGATCAGTACTTTATGATTATTTTCCACAGGTACTCAAGTGATCATTGATTATATTAAGGTATACAAGACCTTTGTAAGGCTTGTTTCCCACAGTATTTGAGATACAGTTATTGTTGTCCACAGGTACTCAAGTTATCATTGGTTATTATAAACCATACAAGTTTTTCACTAAGACTAAGTCTATGGTATAGACTTGTCTCCCATTAAAGTGAAATAAGGTAATTTATTTACTTTTTCAGGTTTCTGATTTAAGAAGACAAAATGTCTACATTAGATTACTTTATTGCACAAGGAAAATCTCTTGATAAGACTGGGAAAGACTTAGAAGAATGGACTGTTGCTCAATATGACAAAGCATTAGCTGCTGAAGAGAAAAAAGCTGCTGCTGAGGAAAAAAAAGCTGCGGCTGAGGAGAGAAAACTTCAAATAGAAGAAAAAAATTAGAAGCTGCTGCTGAAGAGAGAAAAGCTGCTGCGGCTGCTGAAGAGAGAAAAGCTGCTGCTGCTGCTGAAGAGAGGAAAGCTCTAGCTGAAGAAAAAAGATTAGAAAAAGAAGCTGATACTGCTGCTGAACTAAAGAAATTGCAGATGCAAGTGGAGGAAAGGAGATTTGATGCAGAACAGAAGAAATTAGAAGCTGCTGCTGCAGCTGAACAAAAAAATTAGAAGTTGCTGCAGAACAGAAGAAATTAGAAGCTGCTGCAGAACAGAAAAGATTAGATAGAGAAGCTGAAGAGAGAAAAGCAATAAGAGAACATGAATTTGAGTTAGAGAAATTAAAATTGACAAGTATGAGTAATGTTAATCAGGCATCTAGTGGTAATGGTAAACCCTTTGTGTACAAGGTCAAGGTACCAGCGTTCAACTCTGCCAGTGATGATATAGCATTTTGGCTTGATAGATTTGAACGTGCTTGTCGAGCTCATAATGTTGACAAATCACAGTATGTGAATCAGTTGTCTGAAAATCTAAAAGGGGACTCTCTGAGTAAGTTATATTTTGTTGAAGAGGCCGACAAGGATAATTATGATGCTGTTAGGGCAGCTTTGATAAAGAGATATCAGCTGTCTGAGGAAGGTTATCGTCTTTTGTTTAAAACAATGAGACCTGAGGTAGGTGTAGAATTCTCAGAATTCATCTCAAAAGCACGAATTACACTTTCACGATGGATTGAATTATCCAAAACAGAGAAAACATTTGATGGTCTTACGGATTTATTGCTAAGAGACAAGGTCATGTCTTCGGTAAATAAATCATTCCTAGAGTTCTTGCATGAGCGTAAACCTAGTACATTAAAGCAAATGGAAGAATATTGTGACCAGTATGCCACGGCACACCCTGACATGATTCTTAGTAACTCTAACATTAAAGAGTGTATGCCAGTTGCTTCGGCAACAGAATATAATCAGAATTACTCACACAAATTTCCAAGGATCTAAAAATAAATTTGATAAAAAGGTTAATTGGAATAAGTATCAAAACCAAGATAACCACTCAAATCAGAGTTCTTCTTTGAAGAACTGGAATCGGGCTGATAGTCCTCGACACGCGAGGGGTACCCATAATTTTAGAAATTCTCGGAAAGGGAGTAGCTATAGGAACTACCCAAGTGCTTCATGGAGACAAAAGAAACAATATTACAGGGATACTCAATATAATGAGCGTGATGATTATGATCATGAATGTTATGATTCAAACCCAAATAGGGGTTATAACAAGGGAAATGATAATTATAGAGACAATTATAACCGAGGTAGATCACAACACAAAAGACATGGTAAATCGTATTACCAGGCTAACTCTGCACAACAGGAGTTCCACGACACCAATAATCAGAATAATGATAAAAAAGACTCCAACAGTGTAGCAAATTCCGCTTTCGATTTTGCTAGAGCATCTCAGTGTTCGCAATGCAAACCATTATTCGATCCAACCACAGTTTCTACTTTAAGCTGCGGTCACCCGCTTCCCGCGCTCCATGCGTCAATCGCGCATAATGGAAGGGGTGCTCTTGTCTTTAATAGGGGCCTAATAGATGGTACTCCGGTATCAATTCTTTTCGATTCGGGGTGCACTACCATCGGAGTGAGGCAATCACTCGTAAATCCGTCTCGAGCTACAGGCAATATAGTCAAATGTGTAACATTTGGTGGCACATTGGAGAAGTACTCCACTGCCATTATCAATATTGCTACGCCTTTCTTTACAGGAGAGGTGCAAGCATGTCTCTTGCCGAATCCGATCGCTGATCTTATCATCGGTCACATTCATGGAGTGAAAGAATGCACTCCACAACAAATTTCTAATTGGGAAAATGTTAATATGCAATCTGCTAATGCAGTAATCACTAGGGCTCAAGCTCTTAATATGCCGCAATCTTCACATTCTGAAGATAATGATGCGCAGATCCAAGATGATTCCTTGGAGATTTCCCATGATTCCTTTATAAAACAGCAGGAAGATGATCCTACTCTAAAGAAATTCTTTACTCTGGCAACAAAAGGTGATCCGAATAAGGATACAAATCGTAAATCTTGGATTACGATGAGGAATGGCGTACTTGTACGTATGGTACAAGACTCCGCTAAGTCCATTCATTCTCAAATCCTTGTGCCTAAAAATATGAGAGTTAAAATCTTACAGCACGCTCATGATTCGCAGTGTGCTGGACATATGGGTTTTTCCCGTACTAAAGCTAGAGTTCTTCAATCTTTCTTTTGGCCTGCTGTGATTAAGGACATACGAATCTATTGTCGATCTTGTAAAGTATGTCAAGAGATTAAATCCAGAGGTCCACGCCATGATGCACCTATTCAGGCTGCAGACATTCCCATTCGACCATTTCAAAAAATGGCGATAGACATCATTGGTCCATTTAAGATAAAGTCTGCTAGAGGACACCAATTTATTTTGACGTGTGTTGATATGTGCACACGTTGGCCGGAGGCTGTTCCTCTAAAGAGCATAACTACTGCTGACGTCGCAGATGCTCTTTGGTTAATATTTTCTCGTCTGGGATTTCCAGCAGAAATATTATCCGACCATGGTACCCAACTCATATCGGATACCATGTCTCAAGTAATGTCGACTCTTAAGATAGAGAGATCGCTGAGTAGTATTTATCATCCTATGTCCAATGGGATGGTGGAACGTCTGAATAGAACTCTGAAAAACCTACTAGGTAAGATAACAGAAGATCATCCTCAGGATTGGGATAGGGTTTTACCCGCGGCTCTCTTTGCATATAGAGAGGTCGCCAACGAACATACAGGATTTTCTCCCTTTGAACTTGTCTTTGGCGCGAAACCGCGAGGTCCTATATCCTTACTTCATGATCTTATAACTGCTGATAATATTGTCGATGACACAAAATCCTCTTATGAATATGTCATCGCACTTAGACACAAGATTATTGAAGCATGCAAATTGGCAACTGCTTCTTCTGAATTTGCGAAACAGAAGGCAAGGGAATTTGCCAATAAAAAGAGATGTTTGCGACAACTTTGTCCAGGTGACAAAGCATTCGTCTTGCTACCTTGTAGGGAAAATAGACTTCTTATTTCTTGGAAAGGTCCGTACGATATAATATCAAAAGTTTCCGATGTTGACTATATCGTCGATATTGACGGGAAGCGTAAAACCTTCCACATCAACATGCTCACGGAATTCCATGAACGTCCTGATTATTTACAACCTGTTTTCCAGGCAACGGACGATTTTCCAGTCCAACATGGACAGTACTCATCTCTGTCAGTAATACAGGATGAGGAAACGAGTTTCTCGGATGTAAATTTACCTTTTCCAATGATTCCTCTTCACTCTAATGAATCATGGAAAGATGTTGCAATTTCTCCAGAATTATCTGCAGGAGAGCAGAAACAAGTTTCTACTATGTTAGAACAATTTCAGGATGTCCTTACTGACATTCCTGGTCAAACTGATGTCATTCAACATGACATTATTCTTACTGACCATAGTCCTATAAGAGTCAGACCGTATCCTATCCCGATACATTTTAAAGCACAGGTAGAGAAAGAGTTGGATGAGATGATAGAGTTAAAAATTATTGAACCATCCACATCAGCATATTCTTCGCCGATGGTTATTGTACGAAAAAAAGACAATAACATACGTCTTTGCGTGGATTATCGCAAATTGAACCAAGTGACTAAATTTGATGCTGAACCTATGCCTTTACTAGAAGAGCTACTTACGAGACTATCGAATTCTCATTTCTTTACTAAACTCGATTTGTCTAAGGGATATTGGCAAGTTCCATTATCCGAACACGCCAAACCGTTTACTGCTTTTTCGACGCCTAGGGGTCTATTCCAATGGAATTTCATGCCTTTCGGTCTTATGAACGCCCCTGCAACATTCGTACGCATGATGCGTCGAATCCTATCTCATCGCTCAGATGTCATTGCGTATCTTGATGACATCTGTCTTTTCAGTGATACTTGGAACGATCACTATAATGGTATAAATGAACTATTGTCTATCTTACGCGAGCATAACTTGACAGCGAAACCATCGAAAGCATGTATTGGTTTTAGCGAAATATCTTTCTTAGGACACCGTGTTGGTCATGGGTTCCTAAAAACAGAAGACCATAATACAAGTAAGATACTTAACATTTCTATTCCTAAGACTAAAAAGCAAGTGCGAAGTCTCTTAGGTCTAATACAATTTTATGGACGATTCATTCCGAATCTGTCCTCCATTAGGTCACCTCTTTCTTCCTTGCTAAAGAAAGGGTCTCCTAATGTAGTCCATTGGACTCAAGAATGTCAATCCTCTTTGGATAAGGTTAAAACTATGTTTTCTACTTCACCTATCCTAGTATTGCCTTCTAAGGATAAGACATTTATTCTTCGTAGTGACGCTTCATCCACCGGGATTGGAGCAGCACTAATGCAAGAGTACTCCGGAACTCTGCATCCTGTGATGTATATTTCTCGGAAATTAAATGCCGCAGAGAAGAATTACCTCCACCATGCAAAGGCACAACAGGCCAATCACCTGTTTGCTTTAAATCATGATTACGCGAACTACAAGAGAGAAAACCGGACTGATTCTAAAGGCGACGAACTGGAACGGACTACGGACTACGACTTATGGAACTTGGAACACAAGAAGTATAAATGGGAAGGAAGAGGAGCTGGTGGAAGAGATGAGGAAAGCAAAACTAGAAATCCTGGCTATAACGGAAACGAAGAAAAAAGGACAAGGAGTCATGGATCTCGATGGCAACACGTTGCTCTACAGTGGTGTACCCATATCTGAAAGAGCTAAAGGGGGCGTGGGTTGCATTGTGGCCCAAAATCAAAAAAGATAGTATCAAGGGATGGAACTTTGTCTCGGAGCGCATTATGGTTGTAAAACTAAAAGAAGGAGAAACCATAGTCAACCTGGTCATAGTGTATGGGCCAAATGAGGATGAGAGAGCAGAGGTCAAGGAGGAATTCTTCGAGCTGCTTCAAAGGACAGTGGATGACTGCCTAGATGAAGTTATTATGCTCGGAGATTTTAATGCCAGAGTTGGAAATGACCATGCTAGATGGGGTGGAGTTATCGGAAGATATGGAGAAGATACTCTCAATGACAATGGAAAGCGACTCCTTAGATTCTGCAATGAGCAGAATCTGATCATTACAAACACAAAGTTCCCCCATAAGCGCATACATGCATACACTAGATGTGAACCAACCAAGAATGAGAAGTCAGTGATCGACTATGCCATTGTTCGGAGAAGCTCATTCAGATATGTCCGAGATGCAAGAGTCTGGAGGGGGCCAGAGATTGGAAGTGATCACTACCTGCTAACAATCAAACGAACAACTGAAAG
Organism: Oreohelix idahoensis; assembly: GCA_024509875.1. NCBI lineage: Eukaryota > Metazoa > Mollusca > Gastropoda > Stylommatophora > Oreohelicidae > Oreohelix > Oreohelix idahoensis. The sequence continues at coordinate 776,580 of JAMPIV010009591.1, forward strand.
AGTTGCTCAGCCTAGGAACTGCCCAACATCACGCAAGAAACAAAGTAAACGAACAGGAGAAATGAGCATTAGGACCTACAAGCTGAGAGAGCCAGAAATTAAGACCAGATATCAGGGGCTTATTGCTACAGCAGTGAGCAATACAGAAGAACGACCTGATGACTTGGAAACCCTCTGGAATAAATTCAAGGATATCATAAAGACAGCTGCTGCAGAAGCATGCGGTGAAGTCCGACTTGGGAACCAGAGAAAGAGGACACCTTGGTGGACAGAGGAAGTCAAAGAGAAAATAAGAGAGAAGAAAATGGCATGGAAACAATACTTAGGAGCTAAAAACACAACAGGACAAATGGAAAAATATAGAGAATATGTGACACTCAGAACAGAAGCAAAGAACAAAGTGCTAGCAGCAAAACAGAAGTCCTGGGAAGAATTTGGAGAAAAGCTAGAAAAAGATGCACAAGAAAACCAGAAATTGTTCTATAAGACCCTAAAGAACATGAGGAAAGAAAAACAATGCCCTCTCAAATTTATAAAGGACAAGCAAGGCAAATTGCTTACTGCCCCGAAGGAAGTAATGGAAAGATGGAAAGAATATTTCTCAGAACTCCTGGATGGTGAGCATGATGAAGCATCAGAAATGATAACCACTGACACAGAAGAAGAAACCAATGATGGTGAAGATGACATAAAGATGGAAGAACTGAGGGCAGCACTAGAGAAAATCAAGATGGGCAAAGCAGCAGGGCATGATGGTATAACACCAGAAATGGTTAAGTACATGGGAGCATCAGGCGACCTATTACTCTTAAAGGTCCTACAGGCAGCATGGTGCAACAAGACCATACCAAAGGATTGGGAGATTGCCATCATAACACCAATTTTCAAAAAGGGTGACAATCGACAGTGTGGAAACCATAGAGGCATATCCCTTCTCAGTGTCCCTGGTAAAATCTACTCTAGAATCCTAGAGCAGAGACTCCGACGCCTAGCTGAGCCACAATTGGATGAGGTCCAGTGCGGATTCCGAGCAAACCGAAGTACTCAAGACCTAATCTTCACACTCAGACAGCTGAGTGAAAAGGCCCTTGAGTATAAGAGTGAGATCCATCTTTGTTTCATAGATCTGGAAAAGGCATTTGACAGGGTCCCCTGGAGCAAACTTTGGGACTGTTTGGCAAGGAAGAATATTCCAGCACCTCTGATTCATGCTATACAGAGCTTCTACAAGTCTTGCAGAAATTATGTGAGGACAGCAAACCATAAGTCAGAAGAGTTCAGGACCACCACTGGTGTAAGACAAGGTGATATCCTATCACCTTACCTCTTCATACTCCTTATGGACGATGTCATCAAGGCATGTAAGGAGAGAACAAGAAAGTATTCAGTGGGGTACTGGAAGATGAGACAGGTCTATATTTCGGAGCTGGCATTTGCTGATGATGTTGCCCTGATTGCTAAATCAGAGGCACATCTCCAATCCAACCTGCAAGTCAGGAAGGAAGAGCTGGAGAAGAGAGGGATGGTCATAAGCAGCTCTAAAACAAAATCCATGGTGATATCACGAGAAGAAAGAAAACATCAGATTAAGTTGGGAGAACAGGTCCTGGAGCAGGTCGACCACTTTAGATATCTCGGAGCTATTATAGACCGAAAGGGAGGCATCAAAGAAGAGTTGGCCACTCGAAAAGCAGCGGCTGGGAGACTTTTTCAGGCCATAAATCGTGGATTCCTCAGCAAGAAAGAGGTTGGTAAGAAAACGAAGATGGCTGTATACCGCTCCACCTATGTCCCAGTCTTGACATATGGATGCGAGTCGTGGGCAATGACTACAACCCACAAAAGCCAGATCCAAACCTCGGAAATGAGGTATCTGAGGAAAGTGGTTGAAGTAACAAGAAGAGACATGGTCCGCAACCAGACGATCCGTCAAGGCCTAAAATCCCATCCGCTGCAGACCCAAATAGAACAGTCCCAACTAAGATGGTTTGGCCATGTCTGCAGAATGGGGGAAGATCGGCTACCACGACAAGCATGGGAAACAAAGAGCCAGGGATCCAGACCTCCAGGACGACCCAGAGTCCGCTGGGAGGACAACATTAGACAATCTTTGAAGGACCGAGGACTAGAATGGAACCAGGCCAGGAAGAAGACAGCTGATAGAATGGTCTGGCGCTCTCTCTTCCAAACCCCTACACCTCACGGTAGAAGGGGAACGACTAAGTAAGTAAGTAAGTAAGAGAAGAATTACTCGGTCCTAGACCGTGAATTATTGGCTATGGTTTGGTCAATCCTTAAACTGCAAAGATTTCTCCTTGGCGCGCATTTCATTGTGGAAACTGACCAGAAAGCTCTTACAGCTATTCAGAGTAAAAATCTGAAGAGCGCGAGATCAACGCGATACGCGATTGCTCTACAGCCATTTCATTTTTCGGTGCGAGCTATCCTTGGGTCAGAAAATGTGATGGCAGATATTTTGTCTAGATGCCCACATGATTCATAACTGTTATACAACTTTGATACAGTTGTTCCTATGTTGAAATGTGTACACATATGTAATATCATATATTGATTGTAACACTACTTAGCGGTTCATTGATATTTATTCACCGCTGATCTTTCAAGGTTTTTTTCGTCTTTGATGATCATGATGTTAAGATATCTTAGATGAAATTTATGTATAAACTTATGTACAAATTGTGTCATTGCTAATATTGTAGTATGCGTTGGTGACACCTCTCTGGAAATATTAATACATAGAGAAGTACTTTCTCTAAGGTCAGAAAACTTATGCTTATCATCTGCGCATTGTTATTGGTGCGTTGTGAGCCTATTGTATGTTGCTCCTATATGTATTTCAAAAAAAAATGTACCATTTTTTTTCCCGAGGGGTGTGGTAATCTGTTACGTGCATATTTTGACGCACATATTACAAAAATCGATATGGCTATTTAATATGGAAAAGATATAGACAGTCATTCATTTGTGTATGAAAATGCTGTCTATGGTAAAGCGAGGTAATCCATGTTTGATTCACACTTTTGATTATAGGAGTAATCGTTCTTGATATTGATCCGGCGCATGGATATTGCTCTTATGTTTGTACTTATTTTTTAGGGCCAGAAAATAGATTAATTTGCTTATTATGTTTATGGCCTGAATTCATATGTATTACATATTATTAGTACAAGTAGAATCAGTCCTATATTGTATATTTTGGATGGGTAGGCGGGACTAGATTCTTGTTATTCCGCTCTGGCGGAAGTATGAGTTGTCTTGACAAGTCGTGATGAGTTCCGATGTACCGTGATAATGGCGGGTACGCATTTTCAAAGGGCTGGTAGATTCTTAAGGAAAAATTAGTTATGAAGTGGTTTTCTTCTATAGGAGATGGTGCCTCTACTAGAGTTTGTGTTAGAGACTCTCCTAAGGTACGGTACAATGTATAATTCGGACTCCATGTATTGCCAGACCCTATTTTGATGATCTCAGGTCGGTTAGACCTAGCTGGAATTTTGTGCTTCGCAACGCTAGGGTCAAGTTTGTATCGACGGAGATGACGGGCTCCATACTGTAATTATGGCTACGTGAGGTAACTGGATTACTGTAGCTCTGTATGGAGGAACTTTATGAAATTATGCATATGTATTGCAAATTAACTTTGGCTTATAAATATATCCTCCTGTGAGCGAGTGAGCGACAACTCAGGAAGGCGGTCATGTTAAATTCCTGTCATCATACTTTAGTATCACTGTCCAAAGAACGGGGCATGTATCTTATTACTCGGACAGTGACAAGGAGATCTCAATCTTGATAGAAACCCCCTTTTCGTGGTTTCATAATATACTACAAACTATGGACGTCAAGCAACTTTAGTTATTTACCGATCCGCCTTCACTGACGCGCTTAGTCAGATAGGGGATGCGGCCATTGATGTACTACCTATTATTTATGAATGTGCCATGACATAGGATCTACTATGTATGCCTGCAAATTTATATGTCAACATACCCATGATTTACTCGTTATGTCCCAGTGTGTGCGTCTAAATAAACAGTGTAAACAAAGATTCCAGCAGTCTGCATTGGTGCCTTGTAGACACAAGTGAATGAGTGTTTAGATTGGTCAGAACACGAACAGTACACCATTCGCGTTAAACACACTCTACACTTCTACCCATATATACACCATCCTGCGTCGGTTGAAGTGACCAAGTTTAGGGCCTGCTTCTCCTGGAGCCTTAGAGGGAAACTACTGTTTACAGCTGCCTTTGCCTTCCCTAACTTAGGACTAGGGTGAGTTACCCATTTACAGCTGGGTAGACTGGAGCATGCCTGATCTCAACAACTCTGTACACTACCATGGACACATACAGTAGTGGCACCACCAACAACATGTTACAGTGATTGATAGTGGAGCTTTACAGAAGGAAGAGAACACACCACACTTTACAGAAGGTTTACAGTATACAACTGATACTTCTTTACAGACTGACATTTTACAGTGTGTGTGTTGGACAATACAACTTTACACCAGTGTATCCTTTTTCTTACTTCCTTTTCGACTAGTCTCAGTCACCTATTTGCAATGGCAGAGAGGGCGAAACTTAGGCAGATGCTCAGACAGGAAGCAAAGGAAGAGGGATTACAAGGAGAAGAAGCGAAAGCGTTTGTCAACGAAGAACTTTCCGACATATATAATGCGGGGCAGAAGGAAAAAAGCGGCGGAGAGGAAAGCAGCTGAAGCTAAAGAGCAGAGGAAGACGGATGAGGAAATGGAAATTCGCAGGATGCAGCATGAGCAAAGAGAGAAGGAGAGTCAGCATGAGGAAAGAGAGAAGGAGAGACAACATGAGCTGACGCTTAAAGCTCTAGAGGTTCAAAGTCGTGGTGCTGCCTCTACCTCCAGCAATGGAGAGTCTTCTCCTCATTCTTCCTTAACTGATCCTTCTAACACTCAGTCTCTTCAACTCAACGCTATGTCTTTTGCTCTAGAATCCTTCCCTTGTCCTAATGAGAAGATTGACACATGGTTAGAAAAATTCGAAAAAATTGCAACTCTGTACGGTTTAGAGAAATTGCGTTGGTGTATGAAGCTGTCTCAGGCTTTAAAAAGTTCTGCTTATGATGTTTACTCGAAACTAGAAAGCAGCCAACAAGACAACTACGACGTGTTGAAGAAAGCTTTACTTGAGCGCTTTGAAGTGAGTGCGCACTTGTTTTTGCAACTGTTTCGCAACAGCAGAAAGGAGAGCTCTGAAACTTTTCAGCAGTTCTCGTCTCGTTTGAAGGGATACTTGACTAAGTGCCTTCTGCTTTCTCAGCTCGCCTCTACCTATGAAGGTCTTGAGGAGTTCGTTATATGCGAACAGATAAGGAACACTTTGTCTGCTGACACCCGGAGATTTCTAGCTGAGCGAGGGGCAGCAAAGCTTGAAGACATTTTGGAAAAGTCTGAGCGATATCATAATGCGCTGGCCGAACTGCCGGCCACAAAACGTAAACCGACAGAAGAGCCTTTCGAAAGAATAATCTAGACCAATCTTCTCAAGCTTCTAACCAAAATAACCACAGAGAAACTGGACCTCAAAACCCCCCTCCTGAAAAATCCAAGTTCTACAAAAACAAGTACCCCAACCACAGTAAACAGTCTGATCAACCCGACCGCCCTTCATGGCACCGCAGCCAGCGAGGACAAGATGACAAATGGAAAACCCGTGCGCACGGGACTAATGATCAGAGCGAGCACACCGAGCCTAAACGCATCGGATGCTTGCTAACAGTCTCGCAAGGCGGAATTATTGACAGTCATTCCCAACCTGTAGAGGGAGAGAGACACTCTACGCGATGTACTGTTATTTTGAACGGTTCTCAAACTTTTTGTTTATTTGACACGGGGCTTTCTTATGATTCCATTGTTGCCAGACACCTGGTTAAACCCGGTCAAGAGACAGGAGAGACCGTCCAACTTTGTGGAGTTTCTAAGAGTGAGGCACCAACAACGCTTCTCATCGCATTGGTGGAGAGACACTCTGACTTTGTCAGAGGTGTGATCAAAGCGTCTGTTATGGATGACCCCATCTACCCGGTCATACTTGGCGGTAGATACGTATTTATTGGGAAACCGGAAGAGCCGATTGTGGCAGCAGTAACTACAAGAGGCAAACCAAGAAGGAACGGGAGCCTGCGCAAAATTTGTTACCTATGGAACTTAAAGAAGCGCAACAATAGGCCCCTACTTTGGCACCCTGCTTTAGGAAACTGCCCATGGCTAAGGAACCCAGAAAGCACGGGGACATTTTTTCTAAGGATGGCGTACTTTATCGCAGAACGGGCAAGCCTGACCAAGGATACAACCAGCTCCTAGTACCGAAACAGTACAGAAGCCAAATCCTAGAAATGGGGCACTCTCTTCCCTTCAGCGGACATACGGGACAGAACGCCACAAACCAACGGATAACTATTCATTATTGGTGGCCAGGGGTAAATACTGATATTATCAGGTATGTCAAATCCTGTGCCCAGTGCCAACGTGTACCACCCAAGCAACGGACACCCCCAGTCCACATGGGTGAAATGCCAATAATGGGAACACCATTCGAACGGGTTGTGATCGACATTTTAGGACCCTTAGAAAGGACTAAAAGAAGGAACAGGTTCATCCACACCTTAGTCGACACATGTACTATGTGGGCAGAAGCTATCCCGCTAACATGCACAGATGCCAAGCATTGTCGCAGAAGCCCTCGTGCAGATTTTTACTCGGTTGGGATTCCCTCAACAAGTGTTGACGGATAACGGATCTCCATACCGAAACCTGTTGATGGATGAGATCGTTAAGATCTTGAGGGACCAGCACATCTACACTAAACCTTACACTCTGGCCAGAAGTGGGTTAGTAGAACGTGTTAACGGAAACCTCAACATCATGCTAAGTAAACTGGCACAAGTGAAACCTGACGATTGGGATCTTTCTATCCCTGCAGCTCTATTTGGCTACAGGGAAACCCCACATACGTCCACAGGATTTCCGCCAGCCACGCTTTTATTAGGCAGACCCATTAAGGGCCCGCTTGAAGCCTTACTCAGGTCGCTGACAGACCAGAAGGCTGATGAGACAGTTGTCTCAGCAAGTAAATATATGTCGGATTTAAAGGAAAGGTTGAAACTAGGATGGGATCTAGCAACGACTAACTTTAAGCGAGCACGCGCAAAGCACGCTAACCGATACAGGAAAGTCGCGAAAGAGAGAGAATTACAAGCAGGAGAGAAAGTTTTAGTGTTACTCCCTACCGGGAACATCAAACTGAGGCTCGGATGGCAAGGGCCGTTTACCGTCCTGAAAAAGTTTTCTAAGGCTAACTACCAGATATCTATTAAAGGAAAGGAGAAGGTTTTCCATTTAAATCTGTTAAAGAAATTCTTGGAAAGACCAGTGCCGACCTCCAAACATCTCCTGACGATCGCCAAAACTGACGAAGATGACGATAGTGGCAGGGAAATTCCACTGCACACACACGAAATCTTTCAAAAATGTCAAAAGCGGCGACGCTCTTTCAAGCGCACACGGAAGACATTCCAGAAAAAAGAAACTTTGGGAGTAGACTTGAGTAAGAATTGGAGAGAGACAGAGAGGGGAGATGAGAGGGAAGAGAACAGACACCCTGAAGCTACGGATATAGGAAATTTATTTCCATAACGTAGACATGGAGTGCTTCCATATCTTAAAGGGGGGACGTTCTGTCACATAGAGATTTATGATCAATAAATTTTCTATTTTCTTTTCTTTTCTACCCGTGTCCTCTACTTTATTATCGCTCTTTTATCCTTTTCCTGTTTTTCGCATTCGTTCGTTTGCGACAAAATATTACTTTCCCATTCTGACTTTTGCCGTTTCTTTTCTCATACTAGTAACGCATTTTATTGCGTAATATGTCAGTCCCTGGATGTGAACGAAATAGTGTGAGAATTCGTATGGTCAGACATAGAGAGCAGACATTTGTCTACATTTCCATCTGACACGAGTTTTTCTTCGGCTAGTTTCTCGGCATGAGGTGTGGAAGGCGCCAATCTGCATAGCTCAGAAATGAGACATGTCGTAGTAGGTGTGAAGACACACTTTTGGCAGTTATGGCCAGCGTCTAAGTTAATGGGAAGTGTTAAGAGAGAGAGAGGGAGGGAGAGAGAGAGAGACTGACGCTATTTCGGGTTTTCGTAATAGCGTGGGATCCTTTGTCCGTTTTCATATATCTACTCGAGTAGCTTAGACTATTCATTCAGTTCTCCAAATTTTGCAGTAGACAGGTTGCTCGTGCTAAGGAAATAAGCTTGCTTAGCGTAGTTCTTAGTTTGACTCGACATTTTGCCGAGCTTCTAGACTAATTATATGAGTGAATAAATTCTAAGTTTGTGCGATTGCCTGCAGTTCTGTCTGGAGGTAAATATATTATATCTAGTAGTGTTGAGTGATTCAGTGATAATCGCTTATTTCATTTCACTAGCTAGATTTCTGTGCAGAAGAAATTAAATTTATAAGTCTGTTATATTCACTAGTTGACATGTTACAGTGGAAAGCAGAATAAATTATAATTTCTAGCTTCACTCTTGCAGCTATAAATAAATTTAATTAAATTGCTAATAAGCAGTCGAGAATATTTTAAACTAACTTATAACTGCACTGATTCATCATTGAGTATTGACGAAATACGTATGTATTTCTAATTCATGATGACTGATTTTATGAATATAACTTATTTCACGGGAATTTTAAACGATAAGTCAAGCTCTCCGCTTGCAGTTTATAATGTAAGTTATAACCGAAGTAAATAGTATGTATAAGTATTTTATATGTTGTTTTTTCTTTATTCAGTGAAACTGGGGTAGCCCAACTTTACCAACGGTTTTAGTACTGAGAAACATCTGTGAAGAACAAAAACATTTTTTTTTCTTAAAGACTTGGGTGTATAAAGTAAAACCTGTCTGGCATTGCGTTGGCATCCAGAACGACAGAGTACCCATTACATGAACTTTAAGATTAAATGAAGTAACGGGCCCATCGAGCCAGATTTAATTCTTCCTGAGAAAAACCTCAAGTACATTTCAGCCCTTGTGGCAAGTAAAATATTACTATCAGTAACATTCCGACGGAGTTCTGACTAGTTGTGGTGTGACCAAATAAAGTCCTATACTGAGAGAAGGCACCGACCTGACATTCCTAGTTACTAGAAATCTAAGCTATTGACACTTTGCTCGCTGTTAACGTTCGTGCCTGGACAATTTTAATGTGACAGAACCAGATATCCTAAAATAAGAATAACCAAGGAAACGTTCCCTGAAGTAGTGGATTCAACCTATCTTTGCGGGACTGGGGTTCCCTTGGCCAAGACTACCCTGGAGATTCTGTATGTGCATGTCCTAAAAATTGTTTTTCCAGAAGTTGCTACCAAAGCTGTAAGTACGAATGCAAGCTAGTGATCACGGCTGACTGAATAGAGTGAATGCAGGACTGAGTGATTCCTTTATTGTTGTATTTTGGCACCCATTTTGCTGTCTTAAATTTCTTTATGCAAGTTTTTGTTGCTAACAAATATGTTGCTAGGACAATATTTTCCTTAGGATAGAGGTTTTAGGATAGATCAGAGTATCAAAGTCTGTTCATACCTTTAAAGGGAAATCTTAGACTATAGCATATGTATCCGTGACTCTTTGGGGCTATCACTTTTCTTCTAACAGGACTGTGGGCTATACATCGAGGGAAAAGATCATACCTCTGGGTCTATCATTCTTGTAGCAATTCATTGACTTTATGACTATTTGTATATGCTTGATGTAATTTTTATGTGTTGTGATGGAATTTTCTGATGATAATTAAAATTCACTTAAACTTAATCAGCGTGTCGGTCAGCTCGTTCCAAAATATCTATATAATCATTGTTATAGTTTTTCCACGTCTGTGCGTCTAACTGTCGTCACTTGTGTGTGTGTGCACGTGAGTGGTATATATATATATATATATATATATATATATATATATATATATATATATATATATATATATATATATATATATATATTCAATATATATTTTATAGACTGTCTGACTCCTCTAGATCTGTTGTAGAAGATAGGCTGAAAGAGAGAAGATTCTCGATTTCAGGGACAGCCTCTATTAATTTCTACCATCTCACTCATGGAAATCTATTTCTATTATTATCTCTCACTGTGCCTATCACTTATTCTAATCTATTCAGAAGGGACCAACCCAAGTCTTAATTCCCTTATAAAAAATCTACGACAAATACTGTACACGTGTCTTACAATCACGATAAGAACACTGTCATTATACTGTTATCACAAAAATAACTATGAACTGTTTACAGTATAATCACAAAAATAATATACTATGAATAGTTTGGTTATTTTAATAACAAAAATAAGTAGTATTAATATGTTTAATCACAAATTTTGAATGCAGACAACTTCAAAAAACAGTGCACACCGAACGATTTCTGTTCAAAGACTGAACGACGAAAAAAACTAGATGACGCGCAGTTGTGCCGAAATGCGACGAAACAGCGAAGCGAGCGACGAAATTTGGAAACGTGGTTATAATTGAAAACCGACGAAAGAGCGAAGCGACGAAACTCGAAGTGACGAAATTCGAGGTATACCTGTATTAGCGATGACAGAGCCAGAGTTCGGCACATAGTACCATACTTCTCAGTTTTAAATTAAATATCTCTACCTAACAAACAGAACAGCTAGAGTGCAGGTGCACGGACAGTTAAGCAAAAAGACTACAATAGAACATGGAGTTCCACATGGTGGGGTCCTTTCCCCAACACTCTTCCTCATATATATATAAATGATATAACAGAAAACATCCACAAGAATGTTCACAACTCCCTCTATGCTGATGACCTGGCCATGTGGACTTCAGAAGAATACATCACCACAGCAAGAGTGCGCATGCAGGATTCACTGCTAGCCCTTGAAAGTTGGTCCAGAAAGTGGTTGCTCAAAATAAATGAACAAAACACTACACACACTACTTTTACCTTGTCAAATAAACCACAGCAAGCAAAGCTACAACTAAATGGACAGGCAGTACGAGAAGATGAAACACCAACATACTTAGGAATCACACTAGACCGCCGAACGATGTGGAAATCACAGATAAACAAAATACAGCTAAGGGCAAAACTTCGCATGGCCATCATGAAAAAGTTAGCTGGTACCACATGAGGTGCTGATGAGAATATCCTCAAAAAGCTGTACACAGGCAGAGTCAGACCTGCTATGGAATACGGCATCACAGCTTGGTCGACGGCAGCAAAGTCAAATTTTGACAGAGTAAACAGACTCCAAAACCAAGCAGCACGTATTATAACAGGGGCCCTAAAGTCCAAACAAATCAACCATATGGAAAACATTATAGGGCTACAGTCAATGGAGGATAGACGTGACAGCAGAGTCCTAAAACAAGCTGAAAAATTTAAGAGACTCGAAGGACATCTTATGTACCAAAGAATGAATAGGCTAGGAAGAGGCAGGCTCAAGCGAACTAACTTTGTAGCCCAAGCAAAAGAAAAAATTAGCAAAAATACCATGCTAGCAAGCTCAGTTGCAAAGAAAATCCCAACAAGCTCAACTATCCCACTGTGGAAAATAAGATGCTTTCCTGAGTTAAAATCTGATATTCCAGGCATTGAAAGTAAGGGAACACAGACAGAAACACAAAGAAAGGGTATAGCAACCAAGTATATTGACCAAACATTTCCAGCAAAGCTTTGGACACATGCATATACTGATGGATCAGCAAAAAATGCAGTTGAAAATGGGGGTGTCGGCATCCTCATAAAATTAAAGAATAGAATCCACTCTATGGCAATTGCCACTGGCAAATACTGCAATAACTTCAGTGCTGAAGCAGAAGCCCTGAAACAGGCAGCTGAAACTCTTATTGAATGCAAAGCACAGGCAGAAAAACAGATAGTAATCTTTACAGATGCCCTCTCAGTAATATCGGCGCTGAAGAGCCACCAAACTAAAGGATTGAAAGATCTTATAAACTCTCTTGAAAGACTGGCCAAATGCTTCAACAAGTGCACTATCCAGTGGATACCAGCCCATTGCAACATGCCAGAAAATGAGGAGGCAGACAGACTTGCTAAGGAAGGATGTACCTTACAACAAAATGATATAGAGACAACTTACGCAATGGCAAAGATTACTATAAAGGCTACATTCAAGTCCAAATGGGAAAGAGAGCACCCGGGCCATGTGAAAAATGATGCATATCATCAACTATCCAGGAAAGAACAGGTCATCATTTTTCGACTATGCACTGGACACAACAGATTGAGATACCATCTATACCACAAATACAAAATTGGTGCAACAGATCTCTGCACCTGCGGTACCAGCCCGATGACGGTCGAACACCTCCTGCAGTACTGCCCAACCTACAGTAATGAACGGAGTAGCATATGGCAACAACCCACTTCTGTCAACGAAAAACTGTTTGGAGATGTCGGGAACCTTGAGGTGACTACTGCCTTTATTAGAGTCATAAATGTGGAAGTCTGAAGGCGAACGAGGAAGAAGAAGAATTAAATATCTTCTTCTTCGTACACTCTCAGACATCAACTTGAATATGTTCGAAGAAAGTAAAGATCAGCTTAAGACTATTTCTATCTCCATAGAGTTTTTCCAGGATGGTTCTGGTGAATGTCATATGTGCTTTCCCTGTTCCTCATAGGTTGGGTATCTTTGAAGCAGATGTTCTGTTCTAATAGTTTGGATACCGTCACATGCTGGCATAGAAGGAAATGTAAAGGCGGATAAAGAAGCTAAGAAACGAAGAAATAACAGAAACAAAATAAATGTGGGGATAAGTAAAACAGATCAAAAGCTTAATTAAAACAATAATAACTGAGGAATGGACATTAGAGTGGGATGGAAGTCTGAAGGGTAGACATGCATATAAATTGTTAAAGGCTCCAACAAAAACATGTCAGGTAGAGAATGTCGTGAGGTCGGATTCACAACACGACATTCTGACCAAATAGAGCGCCATACTTTGTGAAAACTGTATGATAGACGAACCAATGAAAGGCCTCCTCATGCAGTGTTTACAAAACGATTAGGCATTCAACATGGCGATCTCAAATCTGTGCAAACCAATTGAGGATGGAATTTAACTACAGCATTATGAGCGAAGTACCGCCTGGAAGAGGTTACTAATGCAATAATAGGAATGTTGCTGTACACGTCTGTGCAAAGATTTCCACGGGACGTGATATAGTTATGGAGAAATATCGAGTGGAATGCATCGAGACATCAGGTTAGTCCAGAATTTTGCTGTTTAGGTTACGCATTTAATAAAATGGACTTAGGAGAGTAAAAGACAATTAATTAGAAAGGAAAAGAATAACCCAGGGCGTATGTTAAGCCTAAGATGAAGGAAATCGCTCCAGGATTAAGGAAGATAATTGAAATCTTAGTTTTCCAGATTTGCACACCTAGACAGATTATGCATACATTTTCGGAAAGCATACACACTTTAGCAGTAAGCTCCCTCTGTCGTTTGGCCTTGGCCTATATATATTGGACGTCAGTAGTTTGCCATTGCTTTCTGAACGGTACGGCGCTTATACCATTGTTAACAATCCACACAAAGCGATCTGCTACTAAACCGCCTGCAGCAGGTTTCGAACTTGGTATATCTGGATTATGAAACTGTGTTCATATTCATTAGGCCACAGACGCCGACAAATGGAAAGAGGCATAAAAAGTTCAAATACAGCGAGAAGCGCCAGTTCTGTCAGAGAGAGACTTCTTTGCCTTCTGCATCTGAGAGCAGACTGTGTGACCATTAACAGCTCGGCTGTATGTACTTGAGGGTAAGAAAGAATGTATATATATAATAAACCACTGTGTATTTCTGGAGGCCTTTCCAGCCTGTGTATATTCAAAATAAAGTGAGAAGGGTAGCGAAAGTGTGTCTATAGTTTTAGAGAAGTATTTAAAGAATTATTTCTTGAAGGAATGGACCACACACCAGGAACATAGGAAAGGACGAAAGAAATTACTTTACTGTATTGATTGATATATTACTTAGTAATTTTATACAAGACCTAATAAATGTATGGAGGCGAATCGTGGACAAATGGCTCTAACTAAGGATTTGGGGACAAATTATATTCACAGTGAACTGAATTGTGTTGTTACTGATATATTATGTCATGTGCGTCTGCTAGCACATTGTCTGAAAACTGTCTCTCATCCCCTACATCTGTAATAGAGGGATAATGATAGACAATATAGTGGTTAATCAAATATGTTTCAGGTTATATCCTATCATCCAAGTACACCTTAAAGAGTCAGCCACTACTGAAAGGAACTAGTGGTGCGAGCACCCTTGTTGTTCATAGGGACAGCCACTCAGTATCCACCGCCTGGAGGAATTTCATTTGACATTTCCTTCCATGTCAGAAGAGTGACCGGCTTCAATTCAACAGATAAGTGGCCAAACAAGGCTGCTGTTTAGAGTATCCCAGTAACACCACTATTAAAGATAGTAATATCAAATGATGACAGCTGTTTGGGCATAGTAATAGCCAGTATAGACAATCATTCCATAACTGTGTAATAGAATGGTTCTCAAGATATAAATATTCTACAACCCGATGGAGTTGAACCATGAGAGAAGAACTTTCTGCAAATTTTAGAGCCTTTAGACCCTTTTGAACAATTTACTAGTGATTTTATTTATTTAATGTTGTAATCAAATTTTGAGTTCAGTGAGAAATTTTCACAGAGAAAAGAAAGCTTGTATAAAATAAATTGTAAATATTTACCAGCTGACTTACTTAAATTATTTAAGTTAAGTTACAGTTCTTGTTGGTAGATAGTTTAGTTAATACCCCTAGCAGAGCTAATAATATAATCAGAGGAGGATCTGGAGAGGAGCAAGTAGGAACTTAGGGTAATACCTTACCATATTCTCTAGGAACTTATACAGCTTGATCCTACCTTTGATGTCCATACACCCTTACTCTTTTCAGAGAAGGGGGTATTGCTTATAAGACTAGAATCTTATCTGGCACTATCCTGGTATCGCCTGATACAACTTTGTGTTCAGGATATCTTATCTTTCTCATAATAATCTACACTCTCGTGAACTGGGGGCTCGTCCGGGATTTCATTTACTACCCTGGGGTTTTTTCTTTGAGACATTCAGCTTTATAGGTATCACTTACAGGTTCTGAGTAGGCAGTAAGAGTATAAATTTAATACATAAAATTAAATTTAAATAAGAAGTAGGAATAAATATAGCACTTTGTAGTACCATTGAGTACAAACCAAAATTGTGGTGACTGGATACACTGACAGTAGTCTTTTAAATAATTAGTGTTGTATTAATTTTTAATTGGTCTTTAAGAGAGTGTGAGTGTCTGCAGGACATTAGTGTTTGAGTATGGCAGACTTGGCAAAGTTTCGATCTGCTTCAGTGCAGACGGCAAAGGAGTTTGGGTTAAGTGGGGAGGCTCTTATTCAATATGTCACTACTGAGTGTGACAAGTTTATAGAAAGAGAAGATAAGAAGTTGGAACCAGAAAGGAAACTTCAAGTGGAAGCTGAGGAGAGAAGATAGGCTGCTGATAGGGAAGCTGATAGGGAGGCTAAGAAACTAGAAGCTGATAGGGAGGCTAAGAAACTGGAAGCTAATAGGGAGGCTAAGAAACTGGAAGCTGATAGGGAGGCTAAGAAACTGGAAGCTGAGAAAGAGGAAAAGAGGTTGCAAAGGGAGGCTGAGAAAGAGGAAAAGAGGTTGCAAAGGGAACATGAATTGAGATTGAAAGAACTTGAACTTCAAGGAAATGTTACAGGTAATGGAAGTAGTCCAAATACCTCTGACAGTAATGCCCGTCAGAGTACCTCAAATGGAGCCATGAATTTTCACTTGGATCCATTTGTGGATAAAAATGATGAAATCGAGGCATATTTGGATAGGTATGAGAAAATGGCCACTAGCTATGGCATAGAGAAGGAAAAATGGAGCCTTAAGCTATCGCACGGGCTGAGGGGAGTTTCTTATGAAGTGTATGCTAAACTCGGAAAAAGATGACCAGGAAGATTATGAGATCCTGAAGCAGGCATTGCTGGTTCGGTATGAAAAGAACTCAGAATCTTATAGGAAGAAATTCCGAACTGCTAAGCTTCTTCCTGGAGAAACCTACCACCAATTCTCTGCCAGATTAGAAACCTATTTGGAGAAGTGGACTGCTCTGGGAAAATGTCAAGACCTAAAAGAAATGGTCATGATGGAACAAGTGAGAGAGTCTGTGCCTCCAGACATGAGAAAATTTCTTATGGAACAAGGTGTAGAGAGATTGGGGGAGATTTTAACAGTTGCTGAGAGATATCAGGCAGCTCAGGCAGAAATAGCAGGAGTTAAGAGGAAGCAATGAGAAAGTAGTAGGCCACCAAAAAAACCCAGAATAAGTTTGATAATAGGGACCAACAACACAAATACAAACAAAGTTATGACAAACCTAAATATGACCATAGAGACAGGAACCCTCAGGTACAAGATAAGAAACCCAACAGACAGGGTGAAACGTGGTGTAAAATTTGCAAAAGGAACAACCACAATACTTTGGACTGCGGAAAGAAAATCCCTCCATATTACGCTGCATGTCTTATTGTTTCAGTGTTGGGTTAACATAAAACCTCCTATTACTCAGAATAGATCTGTCTCTCTTTCTCATTTAGCACGCATTTAATGCTGGTCGC
Organism: Oreohelix idahoensis; assembly: GCA_024509875.1. Lineage (NCBI taxonomy): Eukaryota > Metazoa > Mollusca > Gastropoda > Stylommatophora > Oreohelicidae > Oreohelix > Oreohelix idahoensis. The sequence goes on from JAMPIV010009591.1 coordinate 793,379, forward strand.
TATATTTCTTTGATGAGAGTCTACCAGAGACATATTAGCTAACGTGAGCGGTAATTCTAACACCAGCGCCAGAGATCAAATCGTTGTAGAGATCAGACAGCGACGAGATTTGAATAAATTTGAGTGGATATGGGAAACCTAAGTGAGAAATCTTTATTACCTTTCCCTGAATCCGTTCGTTTGATAAGTAATTAAACACGACGAATCGGGAGATTTAAAGACATTGCGCGCTTGAATACGAGCAGAGAGACGAAGGAAACTCACACTGATTAGCGCATTGCCGATGTCTGATTTAAGTGAGAACAAAGATCCTGGGTTTTTGGCTTTGAATTACGCATAAGCCGAAAACTGAACGTAAAATTTCCCGCAGGCCACATCTGGTAGGGTCGGGTTTTTCGGGGGGGGGGAGGATAATTAACTATCTCCTTTCAACTTTTAATATTTATCACAGAAATCTAACTCAACTCATCCAGTACCTCACAGATTCCTCTAGACAACTAGCTTCGATTCTAGAATACCTGTAAAAGTGAATTTCTTAGTAGTCGTTGGAGATAAGTCTTAGTAGCTCGGTGTTGAGGTAAATACTATACTAGTAGTTTGAGTGATTTAATCTTTTAAATCGTCAATTATATTTTACTAGTTATTTTCTGTGCAGAGTGATTTACTAAGTTAGGTCCGTTATATTATTTCTCTAAGTTTTACTGTGTTACAGTGGATAGCAGAACAAATAAATATTTCTAGCTAAACTCTGCAAGCTATAAAGATTTAATTAACTGCTAGTAACCAGTCAGTGAATATTTTAACCAACTAGTAATGCACTGATTCATCATGAGTATTGACGAAATATGTATTTATTTCTAATTCATGATGATGGATTCTTTTTAAATGACTAGAATTTATTTTATGGAAGTTTTTTTAAACGATGAGACTAGCTCTAAGCTTATAGTTTCTAATTTAAGTTAAATAACCGAAGTGGATAAGATATCTTCTATGTTACGCGGGGTAAGGATAGGATTGTGAATTATAATATATTATGTTGAGTATTTGTATTTTCTTCCTATACAGTATTTGGGTCAAACGCTAAACCTTACCAGCGGCTTCCATTCCATATGAAACTGGAAATAAACTTTATCAAAGAACATTCTGATATAATATTGGGTTTTTTCAAGGTGACTTGTCTGATCTCGTGGTACACCCAGAAAGAGACAGAGTACAAACCCAAATAATATTAAGAATAAATGATAACTGGACTTATAGCATATCCAGAGTTCTTTTCCCAATTTCATAACATTCACCCTCTTGTGGCTACCAAATCTACCATTGACATTACCTGTATAACGACCACGTGTTGTGAAGAAGATTGATCATGAACCGATTTGTTTACCTGACATTTGATGTAACGATTGAAGATTCCAAGCTAACGTACACTGTGACATTTAGATCTCTTAATTATTTTACTACCTGGACAAAAGTTGAAGTGACCTTTTTCAGCATCCTACTTACAAGAGTAAATCAAGAGTTTCCCAACATTTGATTAATTAGTCGTTGGAGAAACTGGGGCTTGATTCGCCAAACAACCAACCGTGGATGGGCTGTGGGTGCTATTAACAATTGTTCCAGATGTGGTGAAAGCACCTTTGTAGGTAAGAGAGACTGAATTTGTGATCACAGGTTTGTCAGAGCGTGAGAAAGCGTGAGAAGAATAATTCTATTTGGATATAACCCATGAACTTATTTTGTGGAATTTTAGACCATAGCGTAAAAACCTTTGACTCTTTCGGGGGTTAATAACTTTGCTCTAACGGGATCTTGTCTCAACAGAGGGAGGGAGGATTAAACCTATGAGTCTAACTCTGTAATTAACTCATTAACCTATGTTCATTGTATTTGATTTTGATATTCAAAGATATCGTTGTGTTGTAGATTCTTTATGATAAATAAATTTTACTTAAACTTTATTTACGTGTGTCGGTCAGCTTGTCCCAAAAGATCCCAATTCCATAGATATAGGTTTCACGTATGTGCGTCTAATTGTCGTCACGTATCTGTGTGTGTATAGAAGTGAGTGGTTGAATATATATCTATATATTTATAGGGAAACTGTCTGATCTACAAATCTCAGTCGTAATCGATAGGCTGGATAGATTATCTCTCACATCTAGGGACAGATTTTTACCTTTCATCATTTCACTTGTGAAAAATCTATTTCTTTACCTGATCTCTCACTGAGCTATCACCTGTTCTAGTCCTATTCAGGCTGGGCCAAAATTGATCTTAATTACCTTATCAAAAATATACGACACTTATAACAGGGGAAAAGGGAAGGAAGGAACTGACAGCCAGTCAGATAGATCTCCATTATCCCCCCACCTGTGAAGAAGTAACATGTAACGGCACTAAAATGTTGTGCCTTTATGATTCAGGATTGGAATTTGACTCAGTCGTGAGTGTATCCTTGGTGCACCCTGATCAATATACCACAGAAAAAGTGGAGATACAAGGGGCATTAAAAGGAACAGCCACCATGACACTTCCCATAGCAAAGAACCAATGTCAGGACTCGCTACGTGGAAGGAGTGATAAGTGCAGCAGTGAGTGATGATCCTATGTATCCGCTGGTGATAGAAAGTAAAAATGTCTTCTTGGGTGATCCAATAAAACCTGTGATCATGACAACACTCCAGACCACGTCTAGCCCTAAGAAGGAGGATGGAAGTCCAATAAACATTCATCCGAGAAAGATGAAAAAGGTCCAAGCTAAAGATAGCTCATTAAAACCTTGCTTTGGCAAATTGCCAAAAGGTCACAACCCCCCAAGGAAAGGACAGTTTTATGTGAATGATGGATTGCTTTACAGGAAAGCTGGAAATTGACCTAATGGGCATGGACAGCCAGTACTGCCATCTATTTACAGGGACGAGGTTATGGAACTAGCACATGTTGTATCAGACGGTGGACATATGAAAATCGGTACCACTGGTCAAAGGACATCAGTGCAGAATTATTGGCCAGGCATCGCTGAAGACATAGCTCGGTATGTGACTGCCTGTGCACAATGTAGCAAGGTAAAACCCACACGTTGGGAAAATCAACAGGACCTAGAAAAGCATTGGGGCGGACGTAGGCCTGAAAATAAAAATAAAAAGGTAGACACAGTGGATAGGACAGCACCATCTCACAAAGGGTCTGCCAGACAACCAGTTACCGTGGCGACTCTCCGTATTGTGCAGGGAGGGGAAACAACACATCCCATACCGACAAGGTTTTGTTCGGAACACCAGGAGAGCAGGAGGGGAGAGTAAAACCCCTATTGGGTGAATGCCTTTGTTGTGAATCCAGACAAGAAAGCTCCACCAGATGGTTCACGCTTTTGAATGGGGGGGGGGGGGCTCTTGTCGTGAGGTCGGATTCACAACACGACATTCTGACCAAACAGAGCGCCATACCTTGTGAAAACTGTATGATAGACGAACCAATGAAAGGCCTCCTCATGCAGTGTTTACAAAACGATTATGCATTCAACATGGCGATCTCAAATCTGTGCAAACCAGTTGAGGATGGAATTAAACTACAACATTATGAGCGAAGTACCGCCTGGAAGATGTTACTAATGCAATAATAGGAATGTTGCTGTACACGTCTGTGCAAAGATTTCCACGGGACGTGATATAGTTATGGAGAAATATCGAGTGGAATGCATCGAGACATCAGGTTAGTCCAAAATTTTGCTGTTTAGGTTACGCATAGAATAAAATTGAATTAGGAGAGTAAAAGACAATTAGTTAGAAAGGAAAAGAATAATCCAGGGCGTATTTTAAGCCTAAGATGAAGGAAATCGCTCCAGGAATAAGGAAGATAATTGAAATCTTAGTTTTCCAGATTTGCACACCTAGACAGATTATGCATACATTTTTGGAAAGCAAACACCCTTTTGCAGTAAGCTCCCTCTGACGTTCGGCCTTGACCTATATAAAGGACGTTGCCTAAATGGAAAGAGGCCATAAAAATTTCAAATACAGCGAGAAGCGTCAGTTCTGTCAAAGAGAGACTTCTTTGCCTTCTGCATCTGAGAGCAGACTGCGTGACCATCAACAGCTCGGCTGTATGTACTTGAGGGTAAGAAAGAATGTATATATATATATATATATATATATATATATATATATATATATATATATATATATATATATATAATTAATTAATTGAATTGTGTGTTAGGAAGTGTGTACTTGTGTTAATAAACCACTGTGTATTTCTAAAGGCCTTTCCAGCCTGTGTATATTCAAAATAAAGTGAGAATGGTAGCGAAAGTGTGTCTATAGTTTTAGAGAAGTATTTAAAGAATTATTATTTGAAGGAATGGACCACACACCAGGAACATAGGAAAGAACGAAAGGAATTACTTTACTGTATTGATTGATATATTACTTAGTAATTTTATACAAGACCTAATAAATGTATGGAGGCGAATCATAGACAAATGGCTCTAACTAAGGATTTGGGGAAAAATTATATTCACAGTGAACTGGATTGTGTTGTTACTGATATATTATGTCCTGTGTCTGCTAGCACATTGTCTGAAAACTGTCTCTCATCCCCTACATCTGTAATAGAGGGATAATGATAGACAATATAGTGGTTAATCAAATATGTTTCAGGTTATATCCTATCATCCAAGTACACCTTAAAGAGTCAGCCACTACTGAAAGGAACTAGTGGTGCGAGCACCCTTGTTGTTCATAGGGACAGCCACCCAGTATCCACCGCCTGGAGGAATTTCATTTGACATTTCCTTCCATGTCAGAAGAGTGACCGGCTTCAATTCAACAGATAAGTGGCCAAACAAGGCTGCTGTTCAGAGTATCCCAGTAACACCACTATTAAAGACAGTAATATCAAATGATGACAGCTGTTTGGGCATAGTTATAGCCAGTATAGACAATCATTCCATAACTGTGTAATAGAATGGTTCTCAAGATATAAATATTTTACAACCCGAGGGAGTTGAACCATGAGAGAAGAACTTTCTGCAAATTTTAGAGCCTTTAGACCCTTTTGAACAATTTACTAGTGATTTTATTTATTTAATGTTGTAATCAAATTTTGAGTTCAGTGAGAAATTTTCACAGAGAAAAGAAAGCTTGTATAAAATAAATTGTAAATATTTACCAGCTGACTTACTTAAATTATTTAAGTTAAGTTACAGTTCTTGTTGGTAGATAGTTTAGTTAATACCCCTAGCAGAGCTAATAATATAATCAGAGGAGGATCTGGAGAGGAGCAAGTAGGAACTTAGGGTAATACCTTACCATCTTCCCTAGGAACTTATGCAGCTTGATCCCATCTTTGATATCCATACACCCTTACTCTTTTCAGAGAAGGGGGTATTGCTTATAAGAAAAGAATCTTATCTGGCACTATCCTGGTATCGCCCGATACAACTTTGTGTCCAGGATATCTTATCTTTGTCATAATAATCTACCCTATCGTGACAGAGAACTAAAAATTTCTAGCAATAAGAAACTTCTTAGACTGCAACTAGGAATGGGCTATTTTAGAATAGAAGAACCTAACTGTGCAGAGTGTCTAGAAAAAAAAATAATATAGAGCATTTCCAATTAAAATGCAGGAAGTTTGAACAACAGAGAAGACCAATATTAGATTATTTACAGGCATGCAATTCATCCATAACTGTAAAACAGTATATAACAAGAACTAAAATGAATGTATAAGGATCAATGATGGTGTGAGGAAAAGGGGTTGTCTGATGGAGTGCTTGTGCGGCTGATGACAGATAATTGGTGGATTTGATGTAATATCGGACACCCTCGGGCTTTCTCATCCCTTTTCACCTTGTTAACAACAGGGCAGTTATGAGAAACTTCCTTTTAGTTTTTTTTTGTGTGTTTTTTTTTTAGTTTTTGTTTTACTCGTTTGGTTTTTATTATTATTGTTTGTTTGTTTCTTGAAAAGGGGACGCCACACACAAAAACATTCAAATAAATTTAGTTTTGATTTAATCTATTTGGACTGAGTGGAGGGGGGAAAAAGGTAAAAAAAGGTAAAGGAACCCGTTACACGCCCATTGAGGCATATTGGGAATATGGTGTTAGGCCCATATTATCTTGACCGTCGGCACACGAGGGGTGATGTGGTCGGCATCACGCCGGCCGCCTTAACCTTCCCAGAGTAGCTCTGGTACCCATTTGGGGCTGGGTCAACCCAGGAGCCGTTTTGTGGCCTAAAAATTTTCCGCCTCATCTGGGGATCGAACCATAGACCACTGCGCTAGGAAGCCAGTGCACTAACCACTATGCTACCGGGGAAGAAGGTACTATATTTGGATATTGGAAATCTGACTTTATTTTCTTGAATTAGCACACCATATGTCCTAATTTTAACCCATCAAAGGTTGAACGGGATACTTTATTTAAAAAAAGAATGATGGTTAGCAGTCATTTTATCGGTGCCACAAGCACAGTCATCAGTAATTCCTATCTTTAGCATGTTGAATAGATGGTATCCCAACCTGAAGAATAACATTTGTTATCTTCGTTTATTTATTTTTTGGTGGCCTGGATGCTTTGCTTCCCATTTGTTCCTGTATCTGCTTCAGATAAAACTCTTTGCGTCTTCTGAAGTTATGCGTGTTATCAGGCTGAGGTAGCTTTCCATCTTCCTTTGCCAATCTGTCAGCCTCCTTATTGCCGGTGACGTTGCAATGAGATGAGATCTATTGCATCACAACTCTTTTGAATCGCTGACATAGTTTGTGGAGTATTAATCTTAGATCATCCAGGTCTGCATTATTCTGGCTCTTCAGCGTTGCAATTACTGAAGAAAACAACTTGTCTCTCGGTGTTTTCTCTGTCATATAACCTTTACCGCAGTTTCCAAGGCCTCTGTTCTGAAGTTATTTGAGAATTTTCTTGTTGCCACTGACAGCTTTTTGTGTGTGCCAGAGCTAAGCTCAGAAATACTCCTTCACTGCTATCTTCTATGCATTTGTTGCTGATTCATCTGTGTATGCTTGGGTCCAGGTGTTGCTTGGGTAATGTTTCTCTATGTATTTTGTGGTTAAGGCCCGTCTCTCTATTTCAGCCTGTCTTTTCTTTCTCTCAAAACTAGGACTGTTTTCTATCATTTCATGGAAGCGCTGTTGGAAACAAGCTGGGAGCTTGTGTGCAGTGTAGATGGGTTTGATTATTGGTATCACTTTTATGGAATCTGCCCTCATCTTTGTTTTGGTTGCATCTAAAAAGTTGCTTCGCTTGAGTCTTCCCCCTCCAAGAGCATTTATTCTATGGTACATTGGGTGGTCTGTTAATCTGAATTTCTCGGCTTGTTGCTGGGCCCTGCTATCTCTTCTCTCATCCACTGGTCCGTTGTATGCTATCTGTTTTGAGTTCTTTGTGTTGTCTTCATGCCTCCTGTTATCATTCTCACTGCCTGGTTTTGGAGTCTGTTAATCTGATCGAAGTTTGACTTTGGTTGGTTATTTTTTGGACCATGCACTAGAAAACTGGTGTTTGTCGTGTGCACAGGATACCCTGTTCAATCCCATATGGGTTATAATTAGCGTATACAGTGTTCATCAATCTATATAGCATATTACATTGTTGTTTTTGATAATTCATCAGGGGCATGGAGTGAACTTCTGAGGGATATGGAGAGAACTACTAGTAGGTACAGAGAGAACGTAGCTTACGGAGAGAACTCCTCGTGGGTATGGAGAGAACTCCTCAGGCGTTTGTTGAAAGCTCCTCATGGGTATGGAGAGAACTCCTCATGGGTATGGAGAGAACTCTTCATGAGTATGGAGAGAACTTCTCATGGGTATGGAGAGAACTTCTCATGGGTATGGAGAGAACTTCTCAGGGGTATGGAGAGAACTACTCGTAGGTATAGAGAGAACTCGTGGCTTATGGAGAGAACTCCTCTTGGGTATGAAGAGAGATCTCCAGGGGTATGGAGAGACATTCTGAGGGGTTTGGAGAGAGCTCCTCGTGGGTATGGAGAGAACTCCTCATGGGTATGGAGAGAACTCTTCATGAGTGTGACGTACGTCTAGTTTGACAAGTGAATTTTCCCTGATTTGGTGGATGATTAAAGGGACTTTAGCTTTTCATAACATTAGAACCCCTGAACATCAGTATTGTTGTAACCTTTTAATCAACGAAGAGTAGCGGCTATGATCAAAGCAGTCAAAGACGATCCCCAGAACAGAGAAGCAGAAATTTAGCATCTCCGTGCAAACACTGAACCGTTCGCAAGATGGACATGAGCGGTCAGAAGAAAGCTTCTTGCAGACTTCGCACCTCTGTGGCAACCGGCAGGCTTGCCCGAAAGACTATGGAACGGGAGAGACGGAGCGCTCAGCGTAGCGGATACGATCTGAGGAATCAGGAAACTCACCGCGAACGAGGCTAGTCTCGCAGAAATTTCACATCCTCGCGCGAGCAGCCGAGACGAACGAAGATCGGAAGCCAGTCGGGCCATCGCGGTTAGCATGGCGGCTAAATAACTTCGACTTTCCCTGGGATCTGAAGAGGCGCGAAATTTTCACATGACCCATTTAACTTACATTCCCGTTAGATATATACAGAATCTGAAAAGGGCAACTTTATCATTCGTTCTGACAGCATTCTAAGATTCACTAGCATATAGTTAAATTCCTGCAAGATTTCATCTAAATTGTTGGCTATTGGAGTGAATTCTTTTCTGTGCAGACGGTAATTTATACTTTAGCTTCGAGTGATCAGTGGTCTAGTTATTTCATTTTTATTTCACTGGATTGTGGTGTAAATTTAAACTTATGAAATAAACCCATTTTCAAAGTTCCAGTGCAAACTAAATGTTACATCTATATGTTAATTTCCTAATACAATAGCCGCGTAAATTAATTTTGCAACTGTTAAGGGAATTGTGACTTTAATACAGTTTAGTTCTGTATAGATAGATGTGCTTTTAAAATTATTAACCTCACGGAGAGCTTTTTCTTGATTTACTAATTAAAGACGCGAGCGCAGAAAATAGTCTAACTGTAAATGTATCGCGCGTTAGATTTTAATATGATTTCATTGCATTTCATGTTTTTTCTATTTGTATCTAGAGTGATCTTTCGAACCTCGCATCCCAGCAATTAGGCAGCATTTAAGCAGCCATTACGCAGCAATAGAATATATATAGAGCCTTGCCGACCCAGTTCAATTACTCCAGTGACATATGAACTTTTTAAAGCTAAACTTGTGGCGACCTGTTGCGGGTCTCGCTCCTCTGAATTTAACTGAGAACAAAGCCACCCAAGAAACACTTTTAAAATACTAATTCATAAAGTCGTTAAAACTGGAAGCAGAACAGTCGCCAGTAGCAATATTCTACTCCTGCTCTCTTTTTGAGAAGAAGAACATAGATTTACCTGAACACTGTCTGTCAAGTACATTCAGTGGATTTTACCACCCCCCCCCCCCCCCCCCCCCGAAGAAGAACCTATCTCAGTGTTTTGTAGTTGTGACATTACGGCAAAAGAAAGTTATCTCCGCCAGCTGTGCCCATCTTAGAAACCACACCATACCTCACACTTAGCCAAGTGCCTGTGCCATTCATTAGGAACTTTTTATTAAAAAAAAAACAACAGTAACCTTTACGCTTCACCGTCTGGCGATTTTTTGAGACTATTAGCTACCAGCCTACCTCGATAAATCTGGGGCCTGACACAGAAGAAATAAAAAGACAATTTCCATTGTTCTACGGTATTATCTGCTGTTGTAAAATTCCTAGGAAGTGCCAGAATTCACCATGTGGTAAGTCTGTGTGTGTGCCTGTGTGCTGGCCAGCCAAGCGTGTTTTTGAATGAAAGGAGATTTAATATTTTTTTACCCTTATAATTAGTTCGACCTAGTTTTAAGGTGTACTGTATTCATTGTACGGGATTTCTCCTAGCGGGATTGTTTAACTTTGTTCATTTCCCCCTCCCGTAAAATTGGTTGGATAAAGGAAAACTTTTGAGAACCCTAGCTTTTCCTCTACCCCCTTATTACTGTAACCCCTTGCCTCAGAGTAATAAATTTACCATTGGGTTAAATTGCCTATCTCTGCTCATCATCATCACCCCCCCCCTTCCTTGTCTTTGGGACTGGGTCTTTTCTGTTAGTAAATACAAGCGGGAAAAGGTGTATGGGATACTTCTCCTCAAAACCCCCTCCCCCTTGTCATATTTGTATTCTGTAACCTTTGATTTCTGACTATAAATTTATAATTATTTGTGACTTGATTTTTATGATAATAAAACTTTATTAGCATTGGTGTCGGCTAGCCCAAATCAAACATTTCCCATATTTGTTATTGTAGTCCGTATTCATGTACGTTGAGCGTCAGAATCACCAAATCGGTGAGTGCGCCTGAGTGACTGGAACTGACAAACAATTGTTTGCTCAGAAGAGTGGTAGGAGTAGTTTTGAGAGTCAATTATTGTCGTAAACCGAGACTGTCCTTACTCTTCCCAGCACTTGTGAATCTACTACCTGACTTTCCTAAATCCTTATTCCCACAGAGCCTTCACTATCATTCTACACTCTAAAGGGACCAATATCCATCAGAACTCTCTCAGAAAAAAATTACGACAATATATGGGGGCTCGTCCGGGATTCTGAGCCTAGTTAAAATAGAGTGTGGTTGATTGTCTTTGTGAAGTAGGGTATAATCTTAAAAAAGTAATTACTTCCCCTAGACCAAGCCTTTTAGTATTTTGGGCCGACCACACAATAATTATTACAGGTTTGTTTCTTTCCACAGGAGCAGCAAGTAGTGATAATAAAATATTTGTCACCTTTATATTCTCTGGCAGAGAAAATTGAAATTTTGTTATATAATTGCTGGGATTGCCTGACTGTCTTCAGTCACAAAAGGTTTTTGGAAGTTAGAAGAGCTGAGCAAAGCTAAAGACGCTTGTTCTAAATTTTTTATAAATCTAGTTAATATCGTCTCTACTCTTTAATTGACTTCAGAGGGCGGAGTTTGTTAGTGGAGAATTAAAATTTAGGAAACATTTTTTTTCCTTTAAATTGTTTTTCATAAATTTTTCTCTACTTTTAGTAAAATTAAAATTTTTCCAGTGTAACTTACCATTTTAAGTGGCATAGGTCGCTTGCGTTAAGAGTCTTAAGTGACAATAATAGCAGCGATAAGTTTGCACATTTCAGAGTAGGGGGTAACACAAGTAAATTTATACTTTGTGTTTTTTCTCGTAGCGGCATAGAGTTTTTTCCCCCTTCTTGTTTCTTCTTACTAATTCTCTAGTCTTAGAAGCATCCAGTTCTTTATCATGGCAGAGAGAATTAAGATAAGCTCCATTCTGAGACAGGAGGCGAAGGACTCAGGGTTAGAATGAGAAGCCGCGAACCTGTTTCTCAACAGGGAACTTGAAAGGTTTGACGCGGAGCAACAGAGAGAGGAAAAAGAGAAGAAAGAAGCGGAAGAGAGGGCAGAAGCTAGGAAGAAAGATGCGGACGATCGTCAACTGGAGCAGAAGAAAATTGAGGCAGAGATTGAAACCCGCAGGGAAAGAGAGAGAGAGAGGGAAAGAGAGAGAGAGAAAGGGAAAGACAGCACGAATTGGCGCTCAAGGCTTTAGAGAGTCGGGGTGCCTCTACTTCTAATAATGGAGAGCCGTCTTCACCCCAGTCTCAATCAGTGGACCTCTCCAGTACTCAATCTGCCCAATTAACTGCGATGTCTTTTCCTTTAGAGTCTTTTCCTAGCCCCAACGAAAAAATTGAAAGCTACCTAGAAGAATTCGAGAGAATCGTGACTCTGTATTGGTTAGAGAGTTCCCGCTGGGCCCTTAAACTCTCAACGTCACTGAAAGGCAATGCTTATGACGTATACACAAAGCTGAGACCGAACCAACATGATTACGAAATGCTGAAGAAGGCCTTGCTAGAGCGTTTTGAGATGACTGCCCGTAAGTTTCTGCAGTTATTCAGAAACAGCCGAAAAGAGAGCACGGAAACATTTCCCCAGTTCTCTTCACGTCTCACGGATTATCTGACAAAGTGCATAGAATTATCTGATCTACCTCTTACATATGAGGGACTACTTGAACTCGTTCTTGTGGAACAGATAAAGTCAACTTTGTTAAACTAAACCCGTAGATTTTTGGCTGAACAGGGGGCAGTCAGGCTTGAGGACATCCTCAAAAAGGCCGAACGCTATAACAATGCAATGGCCGAACTTCCCAGCACAAAACGTAAACCCACAGATGAGCCATCTCGAAAACAAAATCTAGAGCAGTCATCCTATTCTTCCAATTCCTCTCAACATTATAACCAACGAGATAATAATACCCAGAAACCTCCCCATGAAAAATCGAAATTCTACAAAACCCGATTTCGCCCAAACAACAATTCTGATCAACCCACCAAGCCTACGTGGCAGCGCGGCCACCAAGGTCAAGGTAAAGGGAAGACCCCTACACCAGGAACGTCTGATCAGGGCAAACAAACCGGTCCAAACCGCATCGGATGTTTGCATACAGCCTCGAAAGGTAGAGTCAATGTCAGTGATTCTCAACCTGAGGGGGACCAACCCTCAACGCGAGGAACTGTAATTTTGAACGGTATCTCTACTACTTGTCTTTTTGACACAGGATTAAGTTTTGATTGTATTGTCGCCAGACACCTAGTCAAACCCGGTCAGGAGACAGAGGAAACCGTCAAACTATGTGGAGTTTTCAAGAGTGATGCACCCAGGACGCTTCCTATCGCACTGGTAGAAATACACTCTGATTTTGTCAGAGGTGTTATTAAAGCGGAACTTATGGATGATCCTATCTACCCAGTTATCCTGGGATGTAGATATATGTTTATTGGGAGACCAAAGGAGCCGATTGTGACAGCGGTAGCCACAAGAGGCAAGCCAAGAAGGAGAGGGAGCTTGCGCCAAATTTGTTGCCGAATGAACTGAAGGAGGCGCAACAAAAGGACCCTACTCTGGAGCCCTGCTTTAAAAAAACTGCCCATGGCTAAGGACCCCAGACACAACGGAGACATCTTTTCTAAGGATGGCGTATTGTATCGTAGAACGGGCAACCCGGACACGGGGAATAACCAGCTCCTAGTACCGACGCAGTACAGAAGCCAGATCTTAGAAATGGGGCACTCTCTTCCCTTTAGCGGACATATGGGACAAAACGCCACTATTCAGCGAATAAAAACGCACTATTGGTGGTCAGGAATGAACTCTGACATTATTAGGTATGTGAAATCCTGCGCCCAGTGCCAACGGGTAGCACCCAAGCACTTGACACCCCCAGTACCCATGGCGCAAATGCCAATAGTAGGGACTTCATTTGAACGGGTTGCTGTCGACATCATTGGACTCCTGGAAAGGACCAAAAGAAGGAACAGGTTCATCCTGACCTTAGTCGACACTTGCACAATGTGGGCCGAAGCTGTACCGCTAACATGCATAGACTCCAAGCATGTCGCAGAAGCCCTCGTGCAAATTTTTACACGGTTGGGATTCCCTCAACAAGTTTTGACGGACAATGGATCCCAATTCCGTAGCCTGTTAATGGAGGAGATCTTTAAGATCTTGAGGGCCAAACATATCCACACAAGTCCCTACCATCCGGCCGGAAATGGGCTCGTGGAACGTTTTAATGGCAGCCTCACCATGATGTTACGTAAGCTGGGTCAGGAGAAACCGGAAGACTGGGACCTATATATATCGGCTGCTTTATTCGCCTACCGAGAGGTTCCCCAAGCGTCTACGGGATTCCCGCCTGCTACACGTTTATTTGGCAGACCTATTAAGGGGCCGCTTGAAGATTTATTGCGGTCCCTGACAGACCAAAATGCTGACGAGACATTCGTCTCTGCAAGCAAGTATGTATCTGAGCTCAAGGAAAGGTTAAAGCTAGGATGGGATCTAGCCAACACCAACCTTAAGAAAGCCCGCGCTAAACATGCTAAAAGATACAATAAAGCTGCAAAAGAGAGATAACTCCAACCAGGGGGAAAAGTTTTGTTGCTACTTCCAACCGGAAGCAATAAACTTCGCATCGGATGGCAAAGGCCGTTTACCGTCCTTAAAAAGTTCTCACGTACCAATTACAAGATCTCCATCAAAGGAAAGGAGAATGTATTCCACATAAATCTGCTTAAGAAATATTTGGAAAGACCGGTGCCATCCTCCGAGCATCTCCTGGCTGTCGCCATAGCAACGGAAGACGAGGAAGATGATGATGGTTGCATGGAGTACCCATTGCAATCCACAGAATCCTTTAAAGATGTCAAGTTCGGCGACAATCTCTCACCGGAACAACAAACAGAAACCAGGGCGCTACTGAAGCAGTACAGTGCAGTCTTGACGGATGTACCTGGTCAAACAAATCTCATCGAATTTGACATGAAATTAACAAACGAGACCTCTGTTCGAACCAGAGTGTACCCTATTCCGTACGCCAAAGCTGATGCACTTCGTGGAGAAATAGACAAGCTGCGTCAGGCAGGAATTATCAGCGAGTCTACATCTCCTTACAGTTCGAGTGTAGTGCCGTTGGAGAAGCCCAATAAGGAAGTTCGACTGTGTATTGATTACCGGCTGCTAAACGCTGTAACGGAATTCCAGCCTGAACCGCTCCAAACTGTTTCTGAGTTGTTCACCAAGCTCAGCAAGGCAACAATTTTCTCCTAGATAGACCTCAGTAAAGGCTATTATCAAATACCAGTCAAGGAGGAAGTTAAACCTTTGCTAGCTTTCAGCACTAGTGAAGGACATTACACATTTAATGTGATGCCGTTCGGATTGCATAACGCACCAGGAGTGTTCACCAGAATGATGAGAAAGCTGTTAGAACCTTTGCAAAGTCCCCATATCCATAATTTCATGGATGACATTTTAATTGCCTCGGAAACCTATATAGAACATATTGCTACGGCTGCTATGCTCCTCAGGATACTACAGGAAACTGGTCTCACAGCCAGACCTAGCAAATGTCTCATAGGGTTTGAAAAGCTTGACTTCCTGGGGCATACTATTTCTCACGGCTGTAGCTGGCCTGTTAAGAAAAACGTGGAGAAAATAGTTGCAGCAAAAAGATCCCGAACAAAGAAAGACATCAGGTCATTTATATCACTATGTGCCTACTATCAGAAATACATCCAGAACTTCAACGGACTCACGGCACCTCTGACTGACCTCACCAAGAAAGGTTGTACTGATAAGGTCATGTGGGATCAAAAGTGCGAACATGCATACAGCACTTTGAAAGGACAGTTGTCGGCATACTCTATTCTAAGGTTACCTGACCTTAAGAAACCTTTCGTACTGAGAGTTGACGCGTCAGGTCAGGGCATCGGGTCAACATTGTTGCAAGCCGAGGACAGTGACCCGAATATGCTATTTCCAGTAGCTTACGGCAGTCGGAAACTGAACAAGGCTAAACGCAACTACAGTGTCGTTGAAAGAGAATGTCTCGCTCTGATTCATGGCATCAGTCGCCATCATGAGTTCCTGTATGGTACTTCTTTCACAGTACAAACCGACCATGCTCCATTAGCTTTCCTTGGTGCCAATAAGGAATTCAACGCAAGGATTATGCGCTGGGCATTATTATTGAGTGTTTATTCCTTCAAAGTGGAATATATTCCAGGAAAACAGAATGTCGGAGCTGACTTCTTGAGTAGAAACTGGTCTACAGAGGAAGAAGAGCAAACTGAAGATACCACTCATCCTAAAGTCACCAATCAGGTCACCTCCATTGTCAAGAAGGAAACATGAAAAATGGTTTCATGTCTAAAAGTGGGGACGATTGTGACGTACGTCTAGTTTGACAAGTGAATTTTCCCTGATTTGATGGATGTTTAAAGGGGCTTTAGCTTTTCATAACATTAGAACCCCTGAACATCAGTATTGTTGTAACCTTTTCATCAACGAAGAGTAGCGGCTATGATCAAAGCAGTCAAAGACGATCCCCAGAACAGAGAAGCAGAAATTTAGCATCTCCGTGCAAACACTGAACCGTTCGCAAGATGGACACGAGCGGTCAGAAGAAAGCTTCTTGCAGACTTCGCACCTCTGTGGCAACCGGCAGGCTTGCCCGAAAGACTATGGAACGGGAGAGACGGAGCGCTCAGCGTAGCGGATACGATCTGAGGAATCAGGAAACTCACCGCGAACGAGGCTAGTCTCGCAGAAATTTCACATCCTCGCGCGAGCAGCCGAGACGAACGAAGATAGGAAGCCAGTCGGGCCATCGCGGTTAGCATGGCGGCTAAATAACTTCGACTTTCCCTGGGATCTGAAGAGGCGCGAAATTTTCACACGACCCATTTATTTTACATTCCCGTTAGATATATACAGAATCTGAAAAGGGCAACTTTATCATTCGTTCTAACAGCATTCTAAGATTCACTGGCATATAGTTAAATTCCTGCTAGATTTCATCTAAATTGTTGGCTATTGGAGTGAATTCTTTTCTGTGCAGACCGTAATTTATACTTTAGCTTCGAGTGATCAGTGGTCTAGTTATTTCATTTTTATTTCACTGGATTGTGGTGTAAATTTAAACTTATTAAATAAACCCATTTTCAAAGTTCCAGTGCAAACTAAATGTTACATCTATAGGTTAATTTCCTAATACAATAGCCGCGTAAATTAATTTTGCAACTGTTAAGGGAATTGTGACTTTAATACAGTTTAGTTCTGTATAGATAGATGTGCTTTTAAAATTATTAACCTCACGGAGAGTTTTTTCTTGATTTACTAATTAAAGACGCGAGCGCAGAAAATAGTCTAACTGTAAATGTATTGCGCGTTAGATTTTAATATGATTTCATTGCATTTCATGTTTTTTCTATTTGTATCTAGAGTGATCTTTCGAACGTCGCATCCCAGCAATTAGGCAGCATTTAAGCAGCCATTACGCAGCAATAGAATATATATAGAGCCTTGCCAACCCAGTTCGATTACTCCAGTGACATATGAACTTTTTAAAGCTAAACTTGTGGCGACCTGTTGCGGGTCTCGCTCCTCTGAATTTAACTGAGAACAAAGCCACCCAAGAAACACTTTTAGAATACTAATTCATAAAGTCGTTAAAACTGGAAGCAGAACAGTCGCCAGTAGCAATATTCTACTCATGCTCTCTTCTTGTGAAGAAGAACATAGATTTACCTGAACACTGTCTGTCAAGTATATTCAGTGGATTTTAACCTCCCCCCCCCCCTTTCCCCCGAAGAAGAACCTATCTCAGTGTTTTGTAGTTGTGACATTACGGCAAAAGAAAGTTATCTCCACCAGCTGTGCCCATCTTAGAAACCACACCATACCTCACACTTAGCCAAGTGCCTGTGCCATTCATTAGGAACTGTTATTTAAAAAAAAACAAAGTAGTCTTTACGCTTCACCGTCTGGCGATTTTTTGAGACTATTAGCTACCAGCCCACCTCAGTAAATCTGGGGCCTGACACAGAAGAAATAAAAAGACAATTTCCATTGTTCTACGGTATTATTTGCTGTTGTAAAATTCAAAGGAAGTGCCAGAATTCACCATTTGGTAAGTCTGTGTGTGTGCCTGTGTGCTGGCCAGCCAAGCGTGTTTTTGAATGAAAGGAGATTTAATCTTTTTTTACCCTTATAATTAGTTCGACCTAGTATTAAGGTGTACTGTATTCATTGTACGGGATTTCTCCTAGCGGTATTGTTTAACTGTGTTCATTTCCCCCTCCCGTAAAATTTGTTGGATAAAGGAAAACATTTGAGAACCCTAGCTTTTCCTCTACCCCCTTATTACTGTAACCCCTTGCTTCAGAGTAATAAATTTACCATTGGGTTAAATTGCCTATCTCTGCTCATCATCATCACCCCCCCCCCTTTGTCTTTGGGACTGGGTCTTTTCTGTTAGTAAATACAAGCGGGAAAAGGTGTATGGGATACTTCTCCTCAAAACCCCCCTCCCCCTTGTCATATTTGTATTCTGTAACCTTTGATTTCTGACTGTAAATTTATAATTATTTGTGACTTGATTTTTATGATAATAAAAGTATTAAAACTTTATTAGCATTGGTGTCGGCTAGCCCAAATCAAACATTTCCCATATTTGTTATTGTAGTCCGTATTCATGTACGTTGAGCGTCAGAATCACCAAATCGGTGAGTGCGCCTGAGTGACTGGAACTGACAAACAATTGTTTGCTCAGAAGAGTGGTAGGAGTAGTTTTGAGAGTCAATTATTGTCGTAAACCGAGACTGTCCTTACTCTTCCCAGCACTTGTGAATCTACTACCTGACTTTCCTAAATCCTTATTCCCACAGAGCCTTCACTATCATTCTACACTCTAAAGGGACCAATATCCATCAGAACTCTCTCAGAGAAAAATTACGACAATGAGTATGGAGAGAACTTCTCATGGGTATGGAGAGAAATTCTCAGGGGTATGGAGAGAACTCCTCAGTGGTGTGGAGAGAACTACTCGTAGGTATAGAGAGAACTCGTGGCTTATGGAGAGAACTCCTCTTGGGTATGAAGAGAGATCTCCAAGGGTATGGAGAAACATTCTGAGGGGTGTGGAGAGAGCTCCTCGTGGGTATGGAGAGAACTCCTCACTGGTATGGAGAGAGCTCCTCGTGGGTATGGAGAGAACTCATGGGTATGGAGAGAACTCATGGATATGGAGAGATCTTCTCATGGGTATGGAGAGAACTCCTCTAGGGTATGGAAAGAACTCCTCTGGGGTATGAAGAGAACTCCCCATGGGTGTGTAGAGAACTTATCACGGGTATGGTGAAAGCCCCATACGTGTATGGAGATAATCCTTCAAGGGTATGGACAGAATTTGTGACCGGGGTACGTGGGAATGGACATGTGAGAAAGGACTCTAAGACAAAAGAAAGATTAAACTGAGGATAAAGAGACTCCGGACCGGATGGAATGGAAAGTTTGTATCTCTGTTTTGCGTCTCTAGGTGTGAAAATGTCAGACTACACCTGGTCACAAGGTCGTCTTTTGTAATTGGACATACCCTCTAATATAACAGAAAGACCGTGCGTTTAGGAGGAACAAGGTGTATCTCGCTAAAATCTGCAAAGGTCGAAATTAAACAGATAACAGCGGGTAATTATTCTTCCACGGATGCTTCCCAAATTCTAATGACAGGTCGCTGAACATAGAAACTTAACAGAGTTATGAATCTTAAAAAATACTGTGTACTTGTTGCTAAAATGGAATACATATTTCAAAGACATTTTGTTAAACTTAAACACATTAACAATAAGATAAGACTATTTGCTGATACAATAGGAACCGATCTTATTAAATCTCATAATTCAGTCCGAAGTGAACTTACTTAACAATTCAAAACGACGAAGGCCTAAAGAAACCCTTTAACTAGGGTGACCTCACACAGTATAGTAAAAGTGCCACTTCAAGCAATCCCAGCATATCAGAGCACGTTTCGTAATTTACTGCACATGCCACAGGAGCACACGCTACAATAAACAGGGTTACCACAGAAAGAAAGACTGAAATAAAATCAAGATAAATTGTTGCAGACAAAGACCGGGAATCCATTAAAAACCAACATTGTCGGATATCTAATTTATTGTACTTTCTGACTACGTGGCCTGTCGTACATTTTTTAGATAGGATAGAGATTTATTTGGTCCCGTCTGAGTCGAGCAGGAGGTGGGGGTATATGAGAAAGAAAGGTGTTAGAATAGATTCCACGAGTGAATAGATTAGGGTGAAGATCCGTCTCTGGAATGAGTGTTTTCTCTAGTCCAGCCTTTCTATACGACTATCTTTAGAAGAAGACGATCTGTCAAACCTCCCTATAAGTATAATTATAAGTTTACTAAACACCTACACACACAATTACGTGACAACAAGACACACAAACGTAAAAAAACTATGGTAAATGGATATGGTCTGACCAACACACTAAATTAAGTTTAGTTTAGTTTATTATCACTTAAACTTTACAACATCAAACATATAGAACTCAATATAATCATGTTTACAGACATATGAAAATAATCCAATAAGTATGTAAACTTAAAAGTCCATATGTAGCCTTGTTAAGGACCTGGACCTATGAAAAGGCAGAAGAAAATATTACCTCATCATATCAATATGTGAACGAGCTGAGCACTCGTCTTAAAACTGGCTGGAAACTTGCCAATGAAAATTTGAGACAAGCCAGGAAAAAGCATGCTGCCTATTACAATAAGAAAGCGAAGGATCGAGAATTATCTGTGGGAGAGAAGGTGCTCCTTCTACTGCCCGGCAGCCAGAATAAATTGCAAATTGGATGGCAAGGTCCATATACAGTTCTAGAGAAGGTGTCTAGAACAAATTATAAGATAGATAAGAAAGGGAAAGAGAAAATCTATCATGTGAATCTCCTGAAGAAATATCTGGACAGAGAAAACCAGGAAGAGACACACCTACTGACCTTGTCTGTTGCAATGGAGATGAAAAAGGAACCACTCACTTCTCATGACTATCCTTTACATCCCTGTGAAACCGCTGCACAGGTAAAAATCAGCACACACTTAACGGAAATTCAGAGGGAGAGGGTTCAACAGGTTCTGAATAATCATACAGATGTGTTAACGGACCGTCCGGGGCATACAAATTTATTGGAGTATGATATGAAACTCATAGACCCAACACCAATCTGTATGAAAGCCTATTCGATTCCGTTCGCTAAGGAAAAAGCTTTAAGGGAGGAGATAGGTTATCTGTTGAGAGAAGGGATTATCTCGCACAGTGAATCTCCCTACAGTTCCAGTGTGGTTCTGTTAAGAAAACCCTCTGGAGAACACAGGCTGTGTATAGATTACAGGAAACTGAATGCTGTCACAGAAGGTCAGGTGGATCCATTACCTGATACAAATCAGCTGTTTGCCAGGCTGAATAGAGCTAAATATTTCTCTAAAGTGGATCTGAGCAAAGGCTACTATCAGATTCCAGTAAAGCCGGAGGTAAAACCTTATTTAGCCTTTAGCACCTCAGAAGGACATTATGAATTTAATATGTTGCCATTCGGGCTGAAAAATGCACCGAGTGTGTTTTCGAGGATGATGAGAAAGTTACTGGATCCCCTGAAGAATCCATGCATCACCAACTTCATGGATGATATTCTCATAGCAACAGAAACATTTGAGGAACACATTAACTCTCTGAATATGTTGTTTGATCGATTGAGAGAGACCAGTTTGACAGCTAGACCGACGAAATGCTGTGTGGGATGTAAAGAGCTGGAATTCTTGGGCCACACAATACATCAGGGAAACATGACCCCTGACCCCAAGAACCTGGAGAAGTTAAAAAAAGCACCAAGACCACAAACAAAAAAGGATGTGCGATCTTTTGTCTCATTATGTGGGTTTTACCAAAAGTATATAAAAAACTTTAACTCCATATGTGCTCCATTGACTGATTTAACGCGCAAAGGAAATCCTGATAGAATTATTTGGACAGCGCAATGTGAATTAGCATACCAAGAATTGAAAGAAAAGCTCACAAGCAGGCCTATTTTGAAATTACCTGACTTAAGTCAAGAATTCATTCTGAGAACGGATGCGAGTAATATCGGTTTGGGTGCAGGTCTATTACAACGGTCAAATTCACTTGATGGGGAATTAACCCCAGTAGCTTATGCTAGCCGTAAGTTGAATACAGCAGAACAAAAATATTCAACAAGTGAAAAAGAATGTCTGGCAGTTACCTGGGGTGTAAAAAAGTTCCAGATTTATCTCTATGGACAATCATTTAGGATCCAGACAGATCATAAACCACTCGTGTGTCTGTCACAAGCAAGGCATGAAAATGCTAGATTATTACGCTGGTCTTTGCTCTTACAGCCATTCCAGTTTACCATAGAGTACATTCCCGGAAAAACTAATGTGGGAGCTGATTTTTTAAGCAGACATCCGTACGACGAACATCAGAGTAGTCATCAGGCATAGATAGTAAATTAATCTATGTGTATTTAGAAATAGGAACTGACATATGATCGTCTGTTCTAAAGGGGGGACATATGTAGTGAATTTCTAAATACAATATCTAAATTAATATATAACAATATAGGACATAAAGGCAAAATAAGAAAGTATAAAAGAATTTTCTACTAGAACGGTTGGTATCGTCTACGCCTTCAGATTATTATTTGCTAACGAATAGCCGAACAAAACGGTACCCAATTTTTCAAATTCGTCCTTGACATAATCACTTTCCTAGTTCTAAGAAAATATTTCCTAAAATGCATTGTGGAACGAGGAGGGGAAAAGATAGATGAAATGCTAATTCGTTTCGCATTGATTTTAAACTAAAAGCCAATACCAGCACAGGGGCAAGCCTTGCCTTAGGGGTTTCCCCAAAATACGAGGAAAAAGTTAGAACATGTAGACAACTCGTGTCACAAAACCAACCTTACCTAAAACTAAAAATATATTTGCCTTGGAAACATATTGGGAGTTGTTATTTGAAACGATAGATTCAAAAATAAATGTAAACATGGTCCCATTGGACAAAGCAGTAGATACTGGTACGAAACGGGGACTGTTCACTGCCATTTCAAGTAAATTTTGTGTAAAGCAAGATCGATGAGAGCAGGCGGAGAATTTTCTAACATAGGAAAAGCCTGGACATAGGGCAGATCGAAAATGTGCCATATTCTATTGCCTAGTCATCGTTTACTTGTGTTATTTCCTTGCATCTGTGAGGGTTTTGGTTGCTGTCAATAACTGGTGCTAGACTACAGTGAGCCGATATATTCATGCCACAGTCTTGCCTTTTTCGGAGACAACTGTAAACCACCATCATTCTTGAAGAAGTGGGAGCTGAAGGTTGTCGTTCAGCGAAGTGCAGGAAGATTCCTACATCATATTACAAAGATAGGTGCATGTTTCGGCACCTGATCGTTCAACTAACATTATATAAAAAATAAGAGACTGAGAATAGTGATATAAACATTCCATCAGTGTCCATAAAAACTTACAAACAACATGCAGAGATAATGATAGTAAACAATCAACCAGTGTATACTAGAAGTCACCTCAGTTAGACAATACAACTACACCCTTATATAATAATATGTGTATTATGGTCAGAAGACCCATTGTGTAAATTGATTGATGTAATTAATTTCTATGATTTTACTTTTGATTGTCAGTCCTGATTCCAAATAAATCAGATTCAGGACAATAAATTGAAAAACATTAACTTTACCAAACTTTCAACCACTGACTTACTAAAGATAGTCTTTTAAAGTGTAGTTCGTATGTGATTGTCGTGGTACTGTTGTGTTGTATTAGATAATAAAATAATTTGTGTAATTGTTTATATGTTTAGTTGGTTAATGCAACCTTACACTAACATTTCATAACCCTAGACACCAAACGTAGTCATCTTACAGTCTATCTAGAATAAGTCTGAATGAGATCATAGTGGTGGTAGTAGAAAGGTGCCCTGGAAATTTACTCTAATATTTATTATATTCAGGGACCTTCACAGCTGTCCTCATTCAGTACACTAAGATTTCTTTACAACAAACTGTATTAACATCAAACCCACCACAGAGTCCTGTGTCACCGCATATAGTTATTGAAGCAAGACGTTCTCGGGACGTTCACAGTTATAAAAGGAGAAAAGTAGGTTCTGTATTGTCTAGCTTCTGGGTGCTAATACAACTGTTACAGTATGCAAACAACTGATAATGATAAATCCTATAGGCTTTCTCTGGGGTGAGTGCCGATTATGAAACAGCGAGTTCTCCTGGATACAATCCACTTGGGAAAACGACTGTCAGAAGTCAGCAAAAATGTTATGTATATTGCCACAGCGGGCTGATAAATTGAATAAAACAATCTGGGTATTTGTAAGTCCAGTTAGCTCAAATTTACAGTTAATAGGTTAGCTTTTCGCCTTTGGCAATTTCTGATCATACCTGTACTGGGGATGGACGCCAAGGAAAACGACAACTATTACTCCTTCAGTAACTGAGAAGAGGACCACAATAGAGAAAACACGCTGGCCGCTGGTTTTGACCAAGCACTATATTGGGAAGAAAACAAAACATTTAACCAAACTGACAATATCCTATGTTATCAAGCGTAAGGTATGATCTCTTATCCTCTCCGTCACCTTATTAAATTAAAAGGCACCCGGTGTCTTAGCCTATCTTATCGCGCTTCGCTTAGCGAGTACGGGTTGGGTTTTAGGCATGCAGCCTTCCCCCATCCGACCCGGTAAAACACTCAGCGCACAATGTCAGTTATAATTTAATTATGACTACGCGCCCTTAACAAATATCGCCTGTCATTACTAGCTAGATGATTGTCGGCGCCTATCGTTTTGACGCATGATATTAACACTATTCCTTTAAAAAAATGTACACACAAAGAAATATAATGCGCATACTACTCTGTCCCTTCATCCGTCACTCATAGCATTATACTTAATTCAGCTAAACCGTATCTTCCGGTGTAAAAAAATGGTTGATGGATTTTACATTACTGAACCACTGGTAAGAGAATATATACGCGTTTGCTATTTCGCTTAACGCTAGGGAATAGCAGTGAAAAAAATGGTAAAACTTTTAACACATGTAGACTAATACTTAAGCACAACTTATATTATTAACAGAAAAACGGAATAGTCCCCACGAAGGCTATTAACGCACTATTTCACATAGGTTCTAGCGTACGCGTTTAGACTATCCAAAATTTCCTGAGAGACTTGATAACTGACTTGGAGAGAAGGCAGTATATATACAGATTTAGGGTAATATCTTTAAAGGACGTGACAATTCACACCTTTGACCTAGCCGGGGAAATCAATGAGCTTCGTTCTCAGAGATAAAGGATTTTCCTGTTCGCTCGGTTCGCGATGCCGAACGACATCAGAAGACATTCCGGGCGAATGAGCCTTCTTAGATTTCCTCCCCTTGCCGTAGATCAAATACTTAAGTCCCCTGAAAATGTGAACATCAAAGGTGGTCGGGAAGTATTATTATCGACCTTGAATTGCTACCTAGTCTGGTCTTTTTCCCCACGTGCTTTCTGTCACTATCCCATGATTGACAGATCCGCTTGCGTGAGAACTCAGGTAAACAGACCTGTTCGCTCCCCTGTTATCTGGCATGTTATGAAAATAGGTAAACAACTCGTTAGCGCAAGAAAGACAGGAAAAATAAGCGTGGCTTAAAAAGTGAGTCAACAGACAGCGAATTGCGTATTTTTGCCTTCGCAAAACATAAACGCTAACTGAGGAAACAAAGGTGTTCGGATTTCTGAGGCTATATTTACATTTCCATGTCACATGGCCAACCTAATGCATGCATAATACCAATAAGTATTAACATATACAAACAGATGGCTATCACTTCATGTTTTTTTTAAAAATTAATGATGAAAAATATCCCGTTCAACCGCTGATGGGTTATAATTAGAATATATATTATTTTCAATTCAGGGAGCCGCGCTAGTGTAGTGGTTACCAGACTGCGCTGGCGATCGGAAGATCCCAGGTTCAAGCCGGGGCGAGCACATTTGAAGACGTGTCGTCTACCCGGACTTGGACTGGAATAATCAGAGCCCTCGCGAAGACATTTGAAGCAGTATCGTCGACCAGGGACTGGAATAACCTGAACGGCTCCTGAGCCGACCCAACTCTAATGGGTGCCTCCGAAGAGTATCAGCCCGATTAGCGAGAGGACACCTGTCAAAGTACAGGGAAAAAGGGATACTCACGTAAAATCAGTCTTAGGTTAGACATACTAACTGGAGGTTTCGCCTCGAGTAATAGTAGTCGTACGATAAAAAAAATAAAATAAATAAAATTCAATTCCAAATAATATGAACAACTGCCGATATGGGAAAGTGGTATCACACCTGTTACATAACTGACTTTAACAGATATTTAATTGACTTTCATCTGTTAAAAGTCATATGTATTGTAAGAACAGCATCAGACCTTCACCTTTCCAATTACTATATATTAACTTTTGTTCTTGTTAAATACTGTTTGACTATATATTGTAGTTCCCCATGTCTGTCTATTCTTAACACCTTTTCTATCTTTTTCTTCTTTGATCCTTAGCCGCCGACCGTCAAAGCAGTCAGTAGCCATTACGCCTGGTGGCGTCTTGTAGGGCAACAACAAATTGATTCCACTTTGCTCGGTCGGCGGCCATCCTTCGTACAGTGCCCCAACTCTGGTTCATTCTTTGCATCTCAGCCTCCACAGTCCTCCGCCAAATTGTTTTTGGTCGGCCTCTCTTTCGTTTTCCTTCAGGGGTCCATAGCAAAGCTGTTCTTGTGATGGCATCGGGGTCTCTTCTGAGGACATGGCCAACCCAGCTCCAGCGTCTGCCAGCTATGATGGTGTGCATGTTTTCTTGCTTGCTCCGAGTAAGCAGATCTTGGTTGGTAATGGTTACGATTGATGTGACAAGTCGGTTCCATTGAGTCCACAATTATTTAATACAGATTACACGTCAAGACGATTCATGCATGTTGATCACAAAGGTACATATTATAACTTGAAAATATATGGCATAGATATGTAGATATCCTATCAGTCCTTGTCCAATAATCAAATTACTGTATGCAGATTGTCATAGCTGTATGCACGCGCGGTTGGGGTTTCCAACGGCCGACAGTGAGTCTATGAGTCTGGCAAAATCAAATACTATGGACTGTAATTCATCCTTCCTTAATTTTCACTTCGTACTGACCTTTAATCATTTCAAATCTTCGTAATAGCAATGGACTGACCCATGTCCGTACTTGCATAAAATATATCTGTATGGCAATACCATGCCCAACATTGGAAGGAGAGTCAGACGCGTCTTAACAGCTTGACGGTCAATGTGAAAAGGGTAGCGTTTCTTAGTTACCGACTGTGTCCTAAACAACTCTATACACGTCATAATCGATCGTGTCTAAAGCGTTCAAAATTGAAACCTCTATCGCAATATATTAAATGCCTTAACCTTTTACAATTGCACGTCTGGTAACCTTTAGCAGACGGCGTTAATATCATATACCGTAACAATTCTCCCCACACTGGCCACCACTGTTGCAAGTGGTCTGTTGCAAGTAGTGGTTTGGTTAGCTCTGAACAATGTTCCATATAATGTCAATAAAGTAATTATAAATTCTGGCCATTGTTTTATCTTCTTGATATTCTTGAGTGATCGTGTATCGTGCCTTCTATGTAAGATTACGCGAATGCAGGGGTGGAAGATTCTGAATAATAATTGAACCTTGGAATACGATTGATGTGACAAGTCGGTTCCATTGAGTCCACAATTATTTAATACAGATTACACGTCAAGACGATTCATGCATGTTGATCACAAAGGTACATATTATAACTTGAAAATATATGGCATAGATATGTAGATATCCTATCAGTCCTTGTCCAATAATCAAATTACTGTATGCAGATTGTCATAGCTGTATGCACGCGCGGTTGGGGTTTCCAACGGCCGACAGTGAGTCTATGAGTCTGGCAAAATCAAATACTATGGACTGTAATTCATCCTTCCTTAATTTTCACTTCGTACTGACCTTTAATCATTTCAAATCTTCGTAATAGCAATGGACTGACCCATGTCCGTACTTGCATAAAATATATCTGTATGGCAATACCATGCCCAACATTGGAAGGAGAGTCAGACGCGTCTTAACAGCTTGACGGTCAATGTGAAAAGGGTAGCGTTTCTTAGTTACCGACTGTGTCCTAAACAACTCTATACACGTCATAATCGATCGTGTCTAAAGCGTTCAAAATTGAAACCTCTATCGCAATATATTAAATGCCTTAACCTTTTACAATTGCACGTCTGGTAACCTTTAGCAGACGGCGTTAATATCATATACCGTAACAGTTGTTGATGTCTTTGCTTGCTCCGCCATCTGGTGTTACTATGCATCCTAGGTATGTGAAGGCATCTGTCTGTTCCAGTTGCTGATTCCTTACTGATATGGGCTCAGGGTTGCTCACATTGAGCGTCATGACCTCTGTCTTCTTTAGGTTATGTTCAAGCCCACCTGCTGGCTATACTTATTAAGTCTATCCGTTTTTTCCTGAATGTGTTGATGTGAATGTGCTAGCAGTGTAATGTCATCTGCATATTCTAGATCTTTCAATGTAGAAAATGTAGTCCATCTTATTCCTCTTGGATTGCCCTCTGTTGTCTGGCGCATCACCCAGTCTATGACTGTTAAAAATAGTGTGGTTGATAAGGGGCATCCCTGTCGTACTCCTGTCTTCACTTCAAAGGTTAGGTTGCTCTGCCCAATGCTACACGTAAAGTTGGCATAAAGGCTTTTTATAATTGACACTATGCAGCTTGGAATTCCATAAGCCCTCAGTATTTTCCATAAACTGTCCCTATGTATACTGTCAAAAGCCTTTTCAAAATCAACGAAATTAATGTACAGCTGTCTTTGCCTTTCTGAGCACTGCTCTATAATGTTCCTGAGGGTAAATATATGATGTACACATCTTCTGTTCTTTCTAAATCCTGCTTGTTCTTTCCTCAGTTTGTGGTCTACTGCTTTTGAGATTCTCTGTATAATTATCCTGCCTAGAATTTTGCTGGGAACTGAGAGAAGAGTTATTCCTCTCCAATTATTGCAGTCTGCAAGATCTCCCTTCTTGGGCAATTTGACAATTATTCCTTTGTTCCACTCTGTTGGTGTTGTCCCTGTTTTCCAGACTTGTGCAAATAGTGGTCCTAATAGTTCTGCTGCTAGCTCTGGGTCTGTCTTAAATAGCTTAGCATTTAAGTTATCATGACCAGGAGCTTTTCGATTCTTTAACCCTTTGATTGCTGTGATTTCTTCTTTTCGTGGGATGTCTGTATTAACATCTAGATCATTTTCAGCCTCAGGAACATTCAATTGTGTCTCTGGTGGCTCCTTATTCAGAGTTTCTCTGAAATGCTCTGCCCATCTTGTTTCCTGTCCCTCTACTGTCGTGATGAGATTTCCGTGCTTATCTCTTACTAATGTAATATTGTTTGCACCTCGTTTTCCACTGATGATTTTAGTTATTTTGTATACTGTGCTTTGTTCATTTCTCAGTGCTGCCTCTTCTGTTTGTCTTGCAAGGTCATCCAGAAATGTCCTTTTGTTAGCACGGGTTTGACGTTTAACTTCCTTGTCCAGCTGACTGTACTGTTCACTATATATTGCCTTTAACCTGGGAGACTTAGCTTCTGTTGTCTTTCTTTTCATTTACTTTCTCTTCGCTATGGTGTTTAGCGTATCTGGTGTTATCCAGTCTTGGCTCTTTCTTTCCTGGAATCCCAAGCATGACTTGCTGCTTTCCTTGTATATTGTTGAGATGGTGTTGAATCTCTGGTCAACATCATCAGTCTCTGTTCTTTCCTGGCTTTTGATAATCTCATATCTTCTCTTTACGTCGACCACGAAAGCTTTTCTGGTGAATGGACCTTTTCTATATGTATAGGTAAATTTGATGCCTGCAAGTAATCTAATATTGGTATTCTCATTTGTTCATAACTCTTACATTTTAACAAGAAATGTTACATATTATTGTCTTGAAGACATCCTGCACAGTAAGGTTCTTCTATTCTGAAATTGCCTTTTCCCAGCTGTAGTCTGAGAAGTTTCTTATAACTGGGAATTTTCAATTCCCTTCATATCTGAGATTTTCTAATTTGGAGCCTTGAACACCTTATATACATGTCTTCTTTTCAGATTTTTATCCCACTCTGCTTTCCATTCACTTGTTATTAAATCTTTAATTAAGCTCTTAATCTCTGATTTACTCATCCCTACATTTATTAGATTTGTATCAGATCTACCTTTCTTTGCTTTTTTATCTTTTTCATTTCCCTCTATGTCAACATGTGAAGGTGTCCAAGCAATTAAGAATGAACATCCTCTGGAATATAAGTATGTAGCAGCCAGAGATATCAGTCACGGATAGCCTCCCCTGTTTTGCAGTAGTGGTCCAACAGTGACCAAAACTCAAGAGTATCTAATATTGGCTTCCAATGTATCTACCTGCGCGCAAGATTACTCTTGGCAGAGATGTAGATAGAAGATTAATGACACTTCTACCTTAAGGGAGATTTCACAAGATATTTCCAGAAGTCACGAACAATGTTGCATTCAATGAATACCCTTTAGCTCCCCAAGGAGCATAGGCCTTCAACAAACACATGCCAAGTCTTCCTGTCCTGTGCCATCCGCTCAGGTTCTTTCATATTTTTTTCTCATCATTTTCACCCCTGTTTCCAGTTCTCCTCTCCATGTGTTCTTTGGTCTGCCTCTGCCTCACTTTTCCTGTGGATTCCAGAACAAGGACTGCCTTGTAATGCTATCAACAGGTTTTCTCAATGTGTGTCCTATCCATCGCCAGCGTCTTCTTCTCATCTCTTGTTCCAATGGCACTTGTCCAGTTCTTGTCATCAATTTCACATTTGTGACTTTGTCATACCATTTCAGTCCTTCTATTCTACGCAACATAATAATAATAATAATAACAATTATAGAAGAATCAGTGGAAAGGCAATCGCCACTTATTATCACCTTCGTCGATTTTCAAAAAGCCTTTGATAGTCTACACCGCCCATCATTGTGGAAGATACTTACAATCTAGGTTTTCCAACAAAATATGTGAATATAATCAAAGCGCTATATGACAATGCAAGATGTTGTGTTAGAACAAATAAAGGGAATACAGAATGGTTTACAGTAGAAACAGGGGTGAAACAAGGCTGTATTATGTCACCACTACTTTTTGGAATAAGCTATTTTGATTGGGTTTATGGAGAAACTATACCCACAATGAACAATTGGGTATAAAAATGGACAAATGGAAAATTCCTGGGGGACCTGGATTTCGCAGATGATGTAGCATTCTTAAGTTCAACACCAAGACAATCCCAAGAAGCAATAAATAATTTGTGTCATCTCTCGGTTAAAATTGGTCTCCAAATAAAAGCCTCTAAAACTAAAGCTATGAACTTTTCTAACGAGACCTTTGATATCATCTTGAACGGGGAAAAACTACAGAAAGTTGAAAGTTTCAATTATTTAGGCAGTAAAATGACTCAGGATGGTGATGTCACAACAAGAGAAATCCATACTAGAATTGCTTTGGCAGCTAGCGCCTTCAATAGATTATCTAAACATTTGGGGAAATTACGATCATTGAATATACATACCAAGCTTCGTCTGTTTAATTCAAATGTTATCTCAGTGTTAACATACGGGCTGTGAGAGTTGGAAAATAACAAAATCATTGGAGAACAAGCTGAATACATTCGAGAACAAATGTCTTAGAAAACTCATGAACATCAGTTGGAAAGAATTCAAGACTAATCGACAAAATAAGAGAAGACTCTAGGCAGAAATATGTCTCCGACTATATAAGGAAAAGACGATGGTCATATATCGGTCATGTCCTACGAATGCAAAACAACAGAATACCACTACAGGCGCTCATTGGGTTCCTGAGGGTAAGCGGAAAAAAGGAAGACCAAAAGAAACACTCAGAAGAACAATTACTAAGAAGAAGGAAGAACGTTGGGCCTAAAATAATGTGCAAGAGCTAAAGAGGATGGCGTCACAACGAACACCACTGGAGAGCACTGG